>CM020509.1:1362500-1527500 GCA_009823395.1 Thamnaconus septentrionalis | reverse complement strand
ACACTATATTTCAAAAAGCAAAGGCCAGTCATAAGTTTACAAGGTTTCTTTGCAAACGTAAATTGTGAGAGAAAAAGCAACGGATACCATAGAAGATTCTTAGCAGAGGATGGTTTCGATCCATCGACCTCTGGGTTATGGGCCCAGCACGCTTCCGCTGCGCCACTCTGCTCTTCTTTGCCTTGGACTTGACATAGACTCAATGCCATTTCAGATCAATGGAAAGAGTTGTACAGCATTTTGAAAGAAAACAACCTAGGACCACTGGTCATTATTGAAAGTTGCAAATGTAGACTATGAACGCCACAATGCAGGAATCGTGCAGCATTGAGACAAGAATGCAGTGCATGGCAGTGGTGGGATTCGAACCCACGCCTCCACAGAGACTGGAGCCTTAATCCAGCGCCTTAGACCACTCGGCCACACTACCACATTTTACCACCTCTCTCTAACTCAAACACTATATTTCAAAGACAAAAGGCGAGTATGAGGTAAAATGCTGTCTTTGCGCTCTTAATTAGTGACAGAAAATGTAGGACATCAAAGCAGATTCTGAGCTTAGCAGAGGATGGTTTCGATCCATCGACCTCTGGGTTATGGGCCCAGCACGCTTCCGCTGCGCCACTCTGCTGTTCTTCTGCTTAGTCTTGACATAGATGCCATTTCAAATCAATGGAAAGAGTTGTACAGCATTTTGAAAGGAAACAACCTAGGACCACCAGTACCATTGGTCACTATTGAAAGTTGCAAACGTAGGCTATGAACGCCACAATCCAGGAATCGTACAGCATTGAGACAAGAATGCAGTGCAGGAATGCAGTACATGGCAGTGGTGGGATTCGAACCCACGCCTCCACAGAGACTGGAGCCTTAATCCAGCGCCTTAGACCACTCGGCCACACTACCACATTTTGCTTCCTCTCTCTAACTCAAACACTATGTTTTGAAAAGCAAAGGCCAGTCATAAGTTTACAAGGTTTCTTTGCAAACGTAAATTGTGACAGAAAAAGCAATGGATAACACAGGAGATTCTGAGCTTAGCAGAGGATGGTTTCGATCCATTGACCTCTGGGTTATGGGCCCAGCACGCTTCCGCTGCGCCACTCTGCTCTTCTTTGGTTTAGTCTTGAGGTAGACTCATGGTCATTACAGGTCAATGCAAAGAGTTGAGACAAGAAGACTAAAATTGTAGTGCCCACGTAGCAACCAACGCAACTTTTTGTAAAGAAGAAGCTGAATCATTTTTGTCCCTCAACTTGATGAGGCTGTTTTACTCCTGTGCCCTCTCTCAGTGTGATGTCACAATGCAATTAAATATGTCTTCATGCTTCAGTAGGTTAGAGCAGAGTACCTATTAATGTGCTCCTACATTGTTGCGTAACCCCTAATTACTATCAGAGTATAAAATGATTTTTCCTCAATAGTCACCCTCAAAAGTTTAAGTTCAATTCTTCCTTTCTCCTTTCACAGCTTATTAAGCTTCTGTGGGAAGTGTTTTCTTATCCTAAATGTGTTTACACACAGTAAAATCATGTGCTCAATAAAAAGACAGTCTACTGGGAATCTGGGAATTATCACATTAATAGGATACTTACGAATCAGTCCAAAAGGGAATTTGTTGTAGATTCTGCAAACGAATCCCCTACAACAATAAGAGCACATCCAATCCAGTATTGCACAGTGCCAGATGTTACAGGACTGGCATTGTAAACATTAGTGTTGTGAATCCTATGAGCCATCTTTACAGACCTTCAGGTGCCATTGCATGCTGAGCCACTGTTACTCTCATTGTAACACTCACACTGTTGCGTGTTGTGGAGTGGAGATAATGAACTGCGAGTTTCTTCACTCTGAGTTTCGGGCATAGACGACCGCGTCAGACGTCTATAATATTCCCTGCTGAGTAGAGCAGCCTCCTTCTTGACAGGATCCTCCACTAAAGGACCCTGCATGTCCACCACAATCAAAACCATCTTCAATCTCATTCCTGCAGAGGGCCACTCTCAGCAGCAGTGCATGGATTACAATCTAGGCTAGGACTGCGATCACTGAAGGATGTGGAATTGGAACAATATCCTTGGCTTATTTAAAATATGATTGTCATGGCACCAAATACAAGACTCAAGATTATGGAAATTAAAACAAACAAATAGAAATTGGTGGCACGGTTCTGGATGGTGGAAATAAAGCCTTGAGGTTACAGTGTGTTAAAGGCTGGCCTAACACCCAATTAATATCTTTGCATAGGCCTTGGGTTCAGCCATGGTGTTGACAGTGAGGCAGGTGACACCTTTGATGGCATCGTCAGTGCCAGAAACTTTTTAAAGTAATTGTTTCTTTCTTGTTTGCTTTTCCTTAGATTTAGGTAAACTCAGAAGATTTGGGATGAATTTTTTTTTTTTTTTTTTTTTGTAACTTCTGACAGTACAATCCAAAATTTCTGTGTACTACATTATTCAAAACATAAAATTAAATTCAATTTAATAAAAAAAAAACAGCCAAACTACTTGTCCAGGTCTGCACAGTGCAACATCTCATCCTGATTGTATTTCACAGCCAACTGCTGGGAACTCACTGTTACGACTATTGATGCAACATGAGGCAAGTGTCATGCAATATGAAGAAAGATTTCTCCTCAGAAATGCAGAGCGCTATATATATATTTATATATATATATATACACATGTTGTGATAGTCAGACAAAAATATGAATTTACGACACTGCAAACAAAAAAAAAAGTCTGTACGTTTGAACGCGACGTGTTCTTAATAATAACAGTTTGTCTAACACACTACTGACCACAACTATTTCCAGTCAAATAAATAAAATACGTATGTTTTCAGGTTAAAGCCCCTTGAATTTCCTTCTTTTTTTTGACTTTGGTGTGATGGAGTTTATGTCACTGCTATTTGGTTTGGCAAACAGCAAATAAATTCAAAGCAAACAAGCAAACAAAAACGATAAAAACCCCAGAAATCTCTAAACGGTGAATCTGCAGCGTGACGCCAACGGGAAGATAATTGAATCAAGACGGCACATCTGTATTTCACACTGAAAATTAGACAGACTAAAAAAAAAAAAAAAAAAAATACTAATTGCATGGAAATGTGACCCGTGCCTTGTATCCGGGGGGAGGGAGGGGGAGGGGGCTAATGTGACACATTCATATTTAAAGACAGCGTTTAAAGAGCGCCATCTGTCCCCCACCGCCACCGCACCGCTCACATTTGCACTAAACCTGCTCTCATGATACCTATTAACACAGCGGAGGCCACTAATTGGTTTTTGCCGTAACGGATACAGTGAGAGGTGTGACTGCAACAGACAGCAGCGGTATCGCCATGACGACCGCTAATTGGTATCAGGGTGACAGACACGAAGGGAGAGGGGGCACCCAGAGCACAGGCAGTTGCTAAGGAACACTTCCTCAGTGTGTGTGTGTGTGTGTGTGTGTGTGTGTGTGTGTGTGAGAGAGAGAGAGAGCAAAAGGTTTAAATACATAAATACAGGATAGAGGGCATGCTGATAAACGAGCTGCGTGCACAAAATATAAACAATAATTGAAAAGAGGCCAACAACGCATTGCTTGGTCTTTTGTAGGACAAAATACCTGCTGTACTGTCGCACATGCACTGAGGTGGCACCATGGTATTTGCAGTCCGTGCTTAATTGAAAGTACAGATAGATACATGTGTGGAAAAAAAATACTCTGGTCGACGTGAGAAGTACTGAGAAGTACTGCGAAGTGCTGGGATTGTCCAGTATTTGGCAACTAGAAGACCTGACACGTAATGAACTGATACTTGACGCACTTTGTCACGCATTTCGGGGACGTTCACACTTTTAATAACAATAATCGAATGTTGTTTTTTTTCGTTTGTTTTTTTTTTTTTTAATAACATTTTTAATGTTCTGTGTACTGAAAACGTACTGAACAGTGACCCTCAAAGCCAAGATTCTCTAAAATAATCTCCAGTTTTATACTGCACTCCACAACAGCAGAGTTCAAATAGCACCACCCCAAGAAATAAAAACTATAACGATAATAATCAGTGAAGTACTTTTAACAGAAGTTGCTTTTAAATTATTCAAATACTTTTGAAGACAAAAGTAATGTAATGAGCAAAAAAAAAAGTAAAGGCGTATGTATTGGTGTCCAAAGATAGGAGGTAAAAGTAAAAAGTTGACAGAAGAATAAATACTCTAGTAAAGTACAGATACCTGAAAAGTCAACTTGATCGCAGTCATGAAGAATGGAAGACTGGTGGATTTGCTGAAGAGCAGCGGCGCTAAAGGTGAAGGTCGTGGCTTTGATAGCACACACACACACACACACACACACACAAATGCATGCCGTCAGGCAAACGCTATGCTAGTTCCGGTTGGCCTGTGTTGCGCAGGTCAGAGCTCACGGCCTTCAGAGGCTCCGCAGGAGGAGCTGCAGCTCGCAGCTCGCAGCTCTCATTAGGCCAGGAGGCAGCGCGTTAGAATCTCCCGTCCGCCAGCGCCTGCTCCAGATTCTCAGCAGCGCAACCTTTTGGTCATGGCCGGAGAAAGGCAGGAGCTGTGAACTCGACTCCTGTTGCCCCGTCGCGGCGGGGCAACATCCATCCATCCATCCATCCATCCATCCATCCATCCATCCATCCATCCATCCATCCATCCATCCATCCATCCATCCATCCATCCATCCATCCATCCATCCATCTATACATCCATCCATCCATCCATCCATCCATCCATCAATCCAGCTATACATCCATCCATCCATCCATCCATCTATACATCCATCCATCCATCCATCTATACATCCATCCATCCATCCATCCATCCATCCATCCATCATACATCCATCCATCCATCCATCCATCCATCCATCCATCCATGCAATACCTGCTTCTTCTTCAATCTGCCTTTGAAGGTCCAGCGTGTAAAATTTGGCCTGATTTCTGATTTTTATCTTGGTAAAAGCTGAACATACAGCCCATAAATACATCAATAACAGTGCATACTCACAGTACAATAACAGTCATTTAGTTTTCCAGCCTTTAGAACTGTTTGTATATGTATATAAGAATATACTGTACATAAAATCAAGAGTCTTGCTCCCAGTTAGCTGCCATCTTGCACCGTCGTGTTTCTAAGGAAGCCTGGTGTGGACAATCCAGGCGCCTGACAGCAAAATAAAGGCCTCAGTCGCAGCTCAAGCTTCAAGGCTTCAGAAGAAACTGCAAAAGAAACGTCAACGCCGGAGACAAGGCGACAGTTTGTGTGTTTCTGACTGCTACACCACCGCCTTTTTATGGTAAATAACGGCAGAAGCGCACAAGAGTGGTGTGTGTGTGTGTGTGTGTGTGTGTGTGTGTGTGTGTGTGTGTGTGTGTGTGGTCGGGTGGGATGGAAGCTTGGCTTTCATCCAAACAGCCGGTGTGAAGCGTGAGGGAAACGGGCAGCTATTCATCATCTGGAGCTTCTGTGGAGCTCAGTGACTTTAACTGTCATATTATAAATAGCTGCTTCAGCCGAGGTTCCAGCTACTGTATAACAACCGTCTCACACGCACACACACACACACACACACACACACACACACACACACGCTTGTGTGCCCCGTTAGCTGCTATTTCAAGTGTGTTGTTGTTTTTGATTGTGTTTATCCCCCTTGTGCCTTGTATGTGTTTTAAACTCAGTGGTGTGTTTGTTAATTGTAAATAATCAAGTACACGCTTTGCTGGCAAGCACGTGTGAACAAACAAGTGTTTCATGCATATTCCATATGTGTTCATTCATAGTTTGGATGCCTCGTGTGACAATCTACAGCGTCAACAGTCATGAAAAATGAAGGAGCAACCATTGAACCTACTCTAGGTGTCAACCGAGGCGGCCGCGGTGCCTTCAGGACCCTCTGCTCAGAGAGGTGTTCAGGGGCAGTCGTCCAACTCGCCGAGCCCCCCAGGGTGGGTTCAGAGCTGGCTGCAGGGATGAGGAATCCTGGCAGCACCTCAGGGTCCCCCCCGGGAGGAGGAGGTGTCGGTGGAGATTGAGACAACAACCTGGGATCCTGTTGTCACCGCAACGCGACCTTGGATGAGTCGCAGAGAGGTGGAGAAAGACGGCTTTTTGTGTTATTCACGGTGGTTCATTCTTGTTGTTTGTTCAGAGGGAGTAATGTCATTAAATGAGAATGGTTAATGTTCACATTGTTGGGTCCAGTCACAAACAGACTCTCGCGTGAATCACAATTCTTTGTTTTGTCCTCTACAGGAACAACACCTTCTGTTTCTTCTGGAAATGTTGCTTCTGTCCTGCTAATCTATTTTCTTCCAGCCTTCTGTCTTTAATAACAACACTTTGTGCAAAGGTAAGTCACAAGTGCAGTGCAAAGGAATTATGTTAATTCTTATAATTCTTTTTTTTTTTTTCTCTCTAAAAAGCACGAAAAACCAATGACTTTTCTTTAGCAGGAAGCAAAGTGTGGACATGCAAGAGATGAATTTGCTGACGTTGAGGTTGGAAAGGAGAGAGAGGCGCCTGTGTGCTGCTGCATTATGAAAGACGGGACAATTGTTCACGTGAATCATTGCAAACTTAATGAGAATGGATTGCAGGTTTGAGCCGGGCACTCATTCTGCTGTCACATCCCCACTCCAGTTTTATTGAGGAGAATGATGTGTGCAGAGTCGGACACTAGACCACTGTTTTCACTCTCACGAGTGAAATATTTTATTTTATTTTTTTTATTTTTTTTTGTATTTGATTCCAAAACCTGGAAGTCAGGCCTTGTTAAACCTTTTAAGCCTCCAGAAAGCAAACATGGAAAACTTAACAATAAATGAGAAATTGTGCATCGCAGTAACACTGGTAATTTTTTTATTTTATTTTTTTTAATATTTTTTCCTTTTTTCCGCGGCCAGGATTAACTGCTGGTTCAGTTCTTGGACCAGTTTCAGCACCTCATTTTCAAGTCCGCCAGTGTGATATTTTTCACTGGAGACAGTTTCAACACCAGTTTAGCAGAGCTAGCTAGCGCAAGTCAATGGCTTCTGCTAGCCTGCCAATAAAAAAAAAAACAAACAAACAACAATCTTACCCAGTGCACAGCACACCAGAAGCATGATAATAGCCTCGACCCCGAGCACTGAATGACAGTTGGCAGCGCTACTGTAGTCTCCACTGATAAACAGCACGCTGGCTAACTTGGAATCGGTCCTGTGTCCCAAACTCCAAAAGGTTCAGAACCGTTGAAATGCGCTCTGCCCCACTGGAAACCATTTAGACCCAAAAGTTTCTCATTATGTTTCTTTATGAAATTTCAGGCTTTGACAGTTTTGTGGAGAGGATGATTTTCATGCCGCACAGCAAAATACAAACCCAGCAGTTCAACACATTCTGGTGTCTATGCTGTTGCTTTGTTTAATCGATCCAACAAGATTTTTTATTTTTTTTATTTATTTTTTTTTCAAATGAGTGCCAAAGATTGTTATTCACAGAAGCGGCGAGTGCAAAAAACTTAAATGAATACGGAGCGGAAATTATGCAGAAGAGAAATTATTTTCATTCTTGATTTGCACTCGGCAGAAATGTGGTCGCATTATGTTGGGACCTCTTTGGTAATGTGGTTCATGTTCATTTCGTGCATTCAAAATGAAGGAAATTTTATGGAAATTAATTGTTTATTCAACACGTTCAAGGAAAAAAGTTATATAACATTAAGAAAATATGCCATTTTGACTCTAAAAATAGATTTTTTTTTTCTCAACAACATGAGTTTTACAGGGCAGTTTGAACCATCTGCTCATAAGTTTGTTCATTTTTATATACAGTTGTCTTAAAGGTCCAGTGTGTAAAATTTGGCCTGATTTAAGATTTGATATATTGGTGAAATCTTAATATATTACCCATAAATACATTTATAAAACTGTATACTTTCAATACGATGACAGTATTTGGTTTTCCTACCCATAGAATTGTTCTTATTTATATATCAGAATATCCATAGATGGAGATCCTTGCTCCCAGTTAGCTGCCACTTGCATATTTCTAAGGAAGCCTGGTGTGGACAATCCAGCTGCCTGACGGTGCGTTTGTAAAACAGGGTGAATGTTCACATCCTCAAGTAAACCAACAAAGATGAAGGCCACCGTAGCTCACTGGCAAGCTTGGGAGAGGGAAGGGTGAGCATCTGAAATGTAGCCACTTGATGTCGCTGTTTCCCCTCAAAATCTCCAAATATTCCACACTGAACCTTTAAGGGCTGAGTTCCATTTCCTGTCTTCATCTTGTCAGAGTTTCCTGTCATCTCCGCTACGTAGCAACCTGCAAATCACATCGTCGTGCTTCAAAGTTTGATTAGATTTTTCGCACTCGTGTGTATTTCAGCTTCCGTCCCTTCAAGCGTCTTCTCCACGCCTGCGCAACCACAGTGTAGGTTGAAATGCACTTTGTTCCCGGTTGACTGAAAGAGCCTTCACAGCGGCGGCCGCGCTGTGTTTTCCCACCTCGCCCTGTGCGCGTTGTATTTTTGCAATTCCCCTCCGATGATTCATGGACGTAAACAACAGAGCTGCTGGCTGCAAGTCTGCCTCTCGTGACGAGCGCCCTCCTCCGGGCTTACAGCGTTAACGCTGGTGACAGCGCTGTCATGCCAGCCTCTTGCTCTCGACTCTGCTTTAATCCAGAGGTCAGACGCAGGTATTGTTTAGCTGGATTGAAACTGTAAAAACACACTGAGTGGGCATAACACCGGCGGTCTTTAGCGCTTTAGCAGAATAAGCTCATTACCGCCGATGCTTTGCAACTCAGCCGGCAGGGGAACAGCGGCACTTTTAATCAATACGTGCTGAAAAGCTGTTTGGCTGGCTCGGTCCCTCTTACATCATCATTTTTCTGTTGCCTCAGCTTGCGCTTGGTGTCACGTGTGAGAAAATGTTAACAAGAGGGTCGTGCAAATGAAAGCGTATATATGTCCAGGTTTGCTCTGTCATCGGCCTTTTCTGTGGCTTCCTGAGCCAGGGCTAAATCCACCATTTATCAAGTGCCTGGCATTCATCACTTGGGATAACATGTTCATCTTTTTATTTTTATTTTTGTCTGAGTCATATACAGACGCATAAAGTAGAATCATGCAGTTCTCGCCAAGAATCTCACTGAATATATTTAAATATTCTGATATCAGTTTTTCCGTGTTTGAAGAAAAAAATCTATTTATCTAATAATTAATTAATGTTTCTTGGCCTGTGATTGGCCACTGCAACTGAACAGATGTTAGGTCAGAACAATAAGCAACTGGCTACTCCAGTACAGCATGAATGAATTGTTGTTGTGTTTTACTCTTAAATATTGTCTTGAAGTCCCTGCTGAGCCACGCTGGTGAATCATCATCAAGCCACTCAGCTTTTATCACAGGCCACAATTTCCACTCTTAGGAAAAAATGTTTTTAATATGATCAAATTTGCCGATGACACGCTACAATGTTCTTGAATCATTTACACATCCAACCTCATTTGAAGAACGAGTGGTGGTGGCGCTGTGGGGGCAGAGTGAGCGGCCTTTTAGCAATTTACCAAAGTTATTTTTACTATCGCCTCAGCAATGGGGAAAAAAAAAAAAAAAAAAATGCTTTGTATGTGGCATTGTGGTCAAACAGTGAATATCCACAGCACTCCCACTGGTGGAAAAACAGTAATTTGCCATGCACATCCTGCATATTAAAGAAAAATAATAATAATTAAGCTATGTATCCACACTGTTGCTGCTTCTCCCTCCACTGAATACTCCAGCCAGCCCTCGTTATCTCCGGCTTTGCAGCCAAGCGACTGCTCAGACTCAGATGTACAGGAGGATGCACAACAAACACAGAGAGACGCCGAGGCTCCGGCAGAAGCTGCAGAAGACAAAAGCAGACGGACTAATGAGGGGACGACGAGCAACTGAGAGAATTCAGGAGGAGCGGCGCCAACAAGAGAGCTGCTGGGGGGGAGGGGGGGTGTGGGGGCGTGGACGTGCCGAGCGTCACTGACACAGCAGATGAAGACGCCACGAGGCCGAGGAGTCTCGGCGTGTTTGCACGTGTGCAGTCACGGAAGGCGTGAGCCAGCGAGAAGCCTGATGAGCAACGCTGTGAAGGAGCTGAGCTCTAATGAGGCTTCGCACCCCCCACCAAACCCCCCAATCAGGGAGGTCACAAGATCCACGCACGAGGCCTGCTGACGTGTCGGCCAATCGTTCCTCTGTCTCAGCTCTGTTAGCCCAATGCTAACTGGCAGCAGGAGACTGGGAGACATCTTGGAGGGAGCATGACTCTCCGAGCAGCGTCATCGGATCTCCACCTACTGTAGCTTAGGTGCTGAAGAATTTCTGTTGTTGTTGTTTTTGTTGTTGTTGTTGTTGTTGTTGTTGTTGTTGTCAGTGTTGTTGTCCAGATGCTACAAATTAACAGACAAGCTCAGTCGGCTCACAGTAATCGCTCCGCAAATCGTTGCCTTGGCAACTGTAGTCTCAGCAGGGAGGCTGTTTTATTCCTGACACCGCTGTAGCACACACACAACACACACACACACACACACACACACACCCTCGCCAGAATAAGACATTATTAAATCATGTCTTATTCTAAAACTACTGATAACAGATGATGATTTCAAATGATGAACTTCTCTCTCTGGTGAATGTTTGCATCCATGTATGTATTGTCAAGTGCCAGTATCTGAGGTGTGTGTGCGTGTGTGTGTGAGAGAGTGTGTGTGTGTGTGTGTGAGAGTGTCTTTGTATCTGGGGAATCTGAGGAAGTTTTGGGGTTTTGAGTTGGGTTGGGTGGAAATGGGGAATTGATTTGTGATTTATGGTTGTTGTTGGTGTCTGGGCTCCTGTTCAAAAGCGGTGGAAGCTTCTGCCGAGTGCCATTGTCCCAAACCTACTTTCATCAAATGTGATTTTATATTTGTATTTTCAAATAAAGTGAAACAAAGCAAGAGTAAAAAAAAAAAAAGGTTTAGGCGTTTCCATGGCCATTTTTTTTTTTTTATTGTGCTATTCAGGTTTTGCGCACTGCTAGGTTCTGATGGAACCTCAGCCGCAGTCCTTCTGTCTCCTGGAGGCTCCTCAATAGATTTTTCCTTCTTCCCAAGTGGTGGCAGGTGAGCTCCTCTCCTATCAGCCAACCAAACCAAAGCCAGTTTGTGGGAGCGATCACGACTTGAATGTCCAATCACTTGGTTCCCTCCAGGAGGCCGCCGTGCAACAAGCTCGCCTCTGAACCGTCGGCCCGCAGTGACGCTGATACATCTGCTGAGACGAAATTACACGTCACGCTGATTACCTTTCAGTCGGGGGCAAATAAGCCCTGCTCCACGCTCCCACCGGTGGCCTGCCAGCGCCCGGAGGTGAATTACAAATATTCAAATATCTTTTATGCGTAATGACTTTTAATAAGGGGGTCCCTGCGTGCAGTTACGGGCGGAGAGAGGGGGGGGGGGGAAACCAGACGCAGAAGTCCAGGAGAGCTGGTGTGAGGCAAAAGCACAGCGGGTGGCAGAAGGGAGGGGATGAAGGGATGTTGAGTTTCTTCTGATTGAATCCAGTTTCCAGGCTTTCCTCTAATTAGAAGAGACAAAGCCGAGCGACGCACGCTGAATACGCAAGCACGAACCTCCTTGTGAGTTCACCAGTACGACTTCTCCAATGGCTTTTGCCCTCTGGATTTCATTTGTTAATGCCAGCGTCTCGTTACTAAGTTAACGAAGATACCCGATAATTCCCCACCGCCACTCCAGGCCCCCCAAAACACTTGACTGCCCGACATGCCAACATGTTGGAGGTGACGTACAAATGATAGCAGGTGCAACAGTGGAGGAGGGAGCAGTAAGAAGATGAGGGATTTTGCTTGATGTTTGATGACGTCAATGCCCAGGCAAGATGGATTGAAACTCCTCTGAAAGATTAAAAGGGGGGAAAAGTTAATTAAGCAGAAATGGCAGAAATCTGCTTCATTAACTTCTTCAGTTTTAAGAAAAGAAGGAAAAAGTCAGCAGTTATCCCAAAACTGCATATACTGTATATATATATATATATATATATATATATATATATATATATATATATATATATATATATATATAGTGTATATATTGTAAAAGATATTCCGTCTCCTCCTCCGCCCAATCATAATGAGCCATTTTCACTGGTCAGCCAACTGGACACGTGACCCCACTGACATTTAGAAAGAACGTTGGTGATACCAGCGTACACGTTACAAAGTTGCCACGTTCCAAATGGAATTCAACACATCCATTCTTTATTCCCCAAATTATCTGCACGTGCCACCAAAAGTTGACTGAAACTGACCAAAAAAATAAACCATGGATGAATGAGTCATTAATGCAATTTGAATAATTATTTTGTTATTGAAATAATAATAATAATAATAATAATAATAATAACAACCATAAATTCTATTTCAAACAGAAATGTTAGATTAATGCAAACTGATACTTGTGAGCGCTGCCACGTCGATATTCTCCTGTGCTTGGTCTGCAGGTTCTGCATCTGTGTCAGATTAATGCCAGAATGTGGCTGACTGGACGCTTCTGAAGCAGCGCAGACATCACGGCCATATGTGGAATACTGGGCTGCCTCCTTGAAGCCACCGTCATGCAGGATTTACTGCGTGCGGCGGGAAAGTTTGCTGAAACCAAGAGAGTTTTCCTTCACTCAGTCACCTGAGAGCTGGAACTAAACGTGGAAAAAGAAATGACCTTGTTATTTTGTTGTTGACGTTTCCCAGGACATGAAGAGGAAAAGGTTGATGTGAAGTGTGAGTCTAAGAATAAATGAAATCATTTCAGTGGCCAAAGTAAAAGATTTCCCCATTGTGAAGCGAGTATTTATGTGAGAATTCCATTTGTGTATGTCAGTACATTATTTATCAATCGTAAGTGTGAACAAATTTCACCGGTATGGGATAAAGGAATGTCAAATACATGAGCCAAACAATCAAAGCTCATACTAAACAATCAACTTTAGTAGTTCCAAGGCTAGGAACCAAATCACTTGTATTGTATTGCGATTACACACTTTTATGGAGGTATTACTGGGCAGTGTATTAAGCTTAAACCAATGGAAAATCATCAATCAAGTTCAGTTTTACACACTGGACCTTTAGAAAAACCAGTTACGCACAATTTATGAGCAGGTCGTCCTCCAGGGCGGCGACCAAGTGCTTCAGTGCTTTAGTGCGTCCGACGCGGTGGTGAGACCTGTGGCTGCTGTGTGTTGAAGAGTGTCAGTCTGCAGCATTTGCAGCCGCTTGTCTCAGTGAGTGGCTGAGCCAAGCAGAGGGATGATTCATCAGCTCTTCTAATTCTATTCCCATCAGTGCGAAGCTTCACTATGATGAGTGGAGACAGTGGCTCAGTGTGGCAACGGCTTTGGAATGGGAATTCACCTGCATTCTTGCTTCTCTGTTTTCCAGTGCAGCCTATCAGTGCTGTGTAGACCCAGGACTGTGACGACTGCCATGCTTTTGTTTTTGTGTTTCCAGTTTTATTTCCAGAGTCTTGTCTCTTTGTATTTTCCCTGCTTTACTTCCTGTTTCTGCTTTCCCACCTTTTTTATTTTATTTTATTTTTTGTCACCTGCGTCTCGTTGTCTATCTGACCCTGGATTGTCGTCACCTGTGGGGCGTTGCCCCCTAGAATGAACAATCCTCGTCTCCCTTTGTCTGTGTTAGGTCTTTGCTTTTGTCAAGGTGGATTCTCGGCAAAATAAAAGCAATATTTCAAACATTTTTGACAAAGTACAATTGTGATTTGCAGGTGTTTCCATTGAATGGTGTGAAATGCAAGCCGTAATTCACGTAAAATCTCGCTGGACGAGAATTTACGTGAATTTACGTGGTTTGTTTTTTGTTTTTTTTCCGCTTGTTTGCTGTCAAGAATGTTTGTTCTATTTTTCTCTTTGATTATTCGTAAAAATAAAAAAAAAAAAAAAAAAAAATATATATATATATAATCCATCCCCTCCTCCGTCCAGCAAGTCATTCTGCTGTTAAATGCCAAATGCATTATTTCTATTTTGGGGCGCTACTGCTAAACCACATGTGCCGCCTGTACCTTCAAGTACATTCTGAGAAACAACGCCATCCGTAGGGCACTCACGTTCACTAACACATGCACCCACTCAATTGCTTTCGCTCAGTTCCATTTAAATGAGCTGTAAAAAAAAATGTTACCCCGTTCGCTAAAAATGCCTGACAGTTGTTGAAATAATGCATGAACACACACACACACACACACACACACACAGAGACGTCAGGATGCTTTTCAGGTGAGGCCAACAGAGGCTGGAGTCACTGGTGGTTGCCGCTGGTGAACAGAGGCTTCAGCCCATCCAGGGGTTCCACCGCTGCTTCTCAACCAACACTGAGGTCGGTCGTGGGAAAAAAAACAAACCCCAGAGGAGCAGGAATGTCTTTGCAGTTGTGGGTGTTTTAAATGCAGGTTGGACGGCGGGCAGGCAGCGATGCGTTCCCCAACCGAATCAACAAAACAGCAAATATTAGCAGAGCGGTGCTGGTGGGAGGTCTGGCTTGCATGAGGGCAAAGCTGATTGGCTCTCTGAGTGGATGTCCTCAAGACCACTGACACCCATTGGACAGATTTCATTGCAGCTTGAGCTTTTTCCGTGCTGACTAATGGACTGTTTGATGCGCTGCCACCTCTGCAGGGACCTGATGTTCTCTGCTCCAAGTCTTCCCCTCCGTCCAGGGGGAGAGGTTCTTAAAATACACAACGCTCAGAAAAGAGAATTTCTAGGCACTGACGAAGGCTGTTTGATCAGGCGGCGTTCAAGGCTCGCTCTCAAGTGAGTGGGCTGACGTGACTGCGCTCACATTGATTCCTCCACGTTTCTACTTTTAACCAATCACCGCACTCATGCTAACCTGAAGTTACCGCTTATGAATTGCAAAGCTTTTTTTCCCCTCTCACAAAGCTACTGAATCTTTGAAAGCATTGGGGGGGGGGACAGACGTGGTGCTATTCTGGGTCATTGTAACCATTAAGGTCTTTGCTGAATGGTAGTAGCGCCATTAATTTGAGCTGTTCATTAACTTCACCCCCTGCCTGCTGTATCAGAGTGGCTCATTCTACCACTCACAGTAGATCATCAAGTACGTCCAGAGATTTTTATTGTATGGTCTTTCCCAGTGTTTCTTGATTGACAGTGTTTATCCCTGGGAGTTTTTTTTCTTGATCCCCGAGAACTGATTTCCCGGCACTGCTCAACACTTTCAGAAATCTACTGGTCTCATTTCAGTTTCCATGGTCCATCAGTCTGGATTCAAGTCCCCAGTGTAAGGGCCAATTCCAATTCCTCCCTTAACCCTCGCCCTTGGCCCTCCAAAATAAGTGTCAGGGCTATCATGTGACTTAGAAATGGGACACCCCTTAAGTGCACTTACGTCTTCAGACTGTGGGGGGCGGAGAATCTCAATATTGAGGGCGATACAGCCCTGAAACTGGTCCCTCAACTGGACCTTCTGAGAATCGGGACAGCACTTGCACTTCGCGGGAGCACGCATTTTTGAGATTGAGGGTTGAGGTTGAGGAGTTAAGGGAGGAATTGGGATTCACCCCAAACCTCTCAACCTCGTTGACTTCGGCCGTCTGGATGTTCTTCATTCTCTCCTCTTGTGCACCTTCTGCAACTCCTTGCATCGAGTCTTTCAGGAAGAATTTTGCAATCCTGGTGATTAATGGTCTCTTTGTTTGTTTTGCATTGAGGTCCACAATATGGTGTTTGAGCAGCCAGTATCATATTAACAGTCAAAGGGGATCCAGAGGCGTCTTCAGAGAGAGGAACCTCGCCAGTGGGATCATAATAAAAAATGAAATCATGTTTGGTTTATTTCTAATCAAATCTTCTTTGTCTCTGTGGCCAATAGTCCAGGTTTTTATGGTGATTGACTATCTTTTTTTTTTAATATTTATGAACTCATGGTCCTCGAGGTTAATTCCTGAATCCATTCAGGTTGACCAACAAGAGGAAATGCCGTATTAGTATTTTGCATCTTTAATTTGAAAATATTGAGTCATCTGCAAATGTAAAAGTGATGCATTTCTGTTCAGAGAAGATATCACTGCACCGCAGTGCAACTTTGCTGTGACAGCAAATGTGTCCGTTTCCTAAACATACACACTCAGGTAGACCTGGGAGTGCAGACAGTGGCGACTGCTGATGGTGTCGTTCACCCAGGGGAGCTGCAGCCGCACAACATGGAAACTGAAATGGAACCTCTGTAACGTTCTGCAAAGTAACGCGGCGGTAACTCCTCGTCTTCAGGATCCTCGGCAGGAGGACAAGCAACAGCTCTGAGCAGGCGCCAGGAAACAAAGCAGAAAACAATGCGGTGCCTCAAGCTGACATGTGAGTAATACACTGGTGGGAAAAGACAGAGGCTCCAGTGCGTAACAGAGCTCTCTGAGAAGAAGGGAGAAGAAGTGAGAATCATCATGGGGTCATCTGCATCTTTGCACAGTAGGAGCTGAAATCCCAACGCTGTAAAAATGAGGAATATTTACTAACTTGTGGGAGATATGGAGGCTCGAATCCAACTGGATCCAATTAAAAATATATATATTATTATCATTATTATGATTAATAATAATAATAATAATAATAATAATAATAAATTGAGTGAGATATCATAGTTTTAACTCAACATCTACAAAAAGAAATTCATATGCTCTCACACGTCTCATAGATGTCCAATATTAAGATAACTGAAACACACACACACACACACACACACACACACACACACACACACACACACACACACAGAGAGCCTGTCTGTCAGCATGTAATCAGTGTGACAGTTTGACAGCCCTGCTGGAATACAAACTGGATAAATAATAATCTGCGGCGCGTCGTGATTCTGCGTGTTTGTCGGGGGAAAAGTCATTTTTGCCGCATGTGCATAAACTTGAACGCTACCCATCAATTAATGAGCAAAATAGTGTGTTGGGTTTTGTTTGTGAATGTTTTTTTTTTTGCATGTTTATGAGTGTATTTTTCACCCCCGCACACACACACACACACACACCCTTCAATCAATGGCGTCCTGGGGGTTGTGTATGACGGTGGTATTTCTCTCTGCCTCCCCAGTGCCATTCCACATTAGGGCCTCACGTCAGTCACTCTCTGTGTGATTGAAAGCAGCACTGCACTCAAGGCGACATTTTAATACGATTCTGGTCGCCAACCTGTGACCAGTATTTTTTTTTTTTATTTTTTTTGGTAAATTTTCATTGTTAAATGGATAATTTGACAATTTGATAATATGATTTGATTTAAAATCTTAACCGTTGCCATGATGACCATGCCAAAGTAATCTTTTAAAGAGACAGGAAGTGATGTCACACTTCCTCTCTAGCTGCCTTTCCATGACAGTTTTTTTTGCAAAATAAAAGCCATATTTCTAAAATTTCGACAAAGCACAGTGGCGATGTGCAGGTGTTTCTGGTCAAGACACCACTGTGAGGAGGACGGAGGTGCAAAACACTCTGCGTTTTCACTGGTCAGTGAACTGGTCACGTGACCCCCGTAAGTCACGTATACGGGGTCACGCAAAGAAGTCTTTCCATGGCATTTTTGCGATATTCCTCTATATGGATACGTGTGGAAAACCACCTGATGAGAGCGTCGGAACCTTCCAGCCATACTGGAGAGGTTTTTCCAAGTGGAGCTGTTCCATCACCGGGTTTTTATGGCCATATTTAGGTTTTGTGCAATTCTAGGGGTGATGGAAACGCTGCCAGTGTCTGTTCGGTGCTTTGCCTGTATAAAATGGTGATGATGATGATGATGATGATGATGAAGATATTACCAGCTGTGTCAACAGACAAGGTAATTTTCTGCACAGTCCCTTGTTCTCTTTTGGAAAAAGACAAGATGTTCTTCGCAGCCACCAGATTTTTTAATAAGAAAGGAGGTTGTTGGAATGAGGACCCAGGGAGATGAAACACTCCCGAGCCTTGGAAGTGACGAGACGGCAGCGTGTTGGGCCTTCATGAGGTCGGAGGATGTGGCGCGCTCGCCGCACTGATCAGCGACTCCGCAATTAAAACTCAGTGGGAGAGATGGATGCAAATTGGATGAAAGTGCAGCAGCTGAACACCACAGCGGGCACGACGTCCGCCGTCGGTGTGGCCACACCGCAGAAGAAGAAGTTAGAAACAAACAAAACTCCCTGGCCGTGAATTTAAAACCTGCCTGGAGGCTCAAACCGCATTAAATCACTGTAGCCACATGTTTGATTTGATTTGATTTGATTTATTGATATATTTCGAACATGAAAGAAATAAGAAAATAAAAAGGATACAAAACCGAAACATACGAAAGAAAAAAAAAATTAAAAAACATATAAATAAAAAAAATAGAATAAGTAAACAAACAGCAGTGAAATATACATCAAAATAATATTAGTCATGCTCGAAAAGGGGTAGGAAGAAGTAAAAACTTTTGTGTACCTACCCCCAACTTAAATAAATATACAAGCTTATGAACTAAATTAAGTATATACGATTAGATAACAGAAAACAGAAAACAACAAAACAGAAAACAACAAAAGACAAATCTAAACAAAAGACAACTCCAGTTAGAAAATAGTGCTGGAATTCAGCTGTAAGAATACTAGGGAAATTTTATATATATATATATATATATATATAGATCCAGATAGATATTCATGTATATTCATGTATAGACTGATTGTAATAATAATTGTTTCAGTTGTTTCATAAAATGTCTTTTCCCAGTGTGTTTAAAAATGAAAAACATGCTAATGCCTCTTTGCGTTTTGATTTGCTAGCACGGCAAGATAAAGCGTAGCTACGTCACGGGACGGCGCTACCTGGCTACGCGGCTGCGCGGCTACCCAACGACACAAACAACAGAACAACAGAGAGAAAATGATAGAAAACAGTCAGGAACGGCTGCTACTTTCTTCCCCCGCAGGCAATCACAATTGGCCCGTTTGTGTTCTTGTGGGTCCCCTGCAGAGGTTTCACGGTGCTCCTTTTATTCTTGCGGCGCATTTTCACATCAGAAGAAACACTGTGTAGCTTAATGTTGAGTATTATCCGCTGCGCTGAGGTGCTCCCCGCGTGTCCTGCCTCCACTTTCCTCTGAATGTCCGTCCATATATCTGCAGGGTTGATAATAGTGTTGTCTGCAGTTAGGTGTCCCTGGACTATTTTCCTGGCTGTGTCTTCGGAAGCAGGCGGTGCGACGGTGAAGTATTTCATCTTCGTCGACCGCGACGTTCCCGAGTTGTGGCGTTAATATAGTGAGTCGTGACACTTGACGGCGGAGGGGGGCGTGGCCGGCCCGTCAAACCTGACGTGGTGGGAGTTCGCCTTTAAAACGTGAGCTGACAAAAAAGACACGTCACCCCTCCACCGGGTGGCGCTTCTGCAGAGAGGAGGAGGAGGAGACAGATGTGCCGTGGGAAGAAGCAGAGGCGCTCAAACAAAGGAATCCGACACCACGAACCCGTCCGCTGTTTAAAGTTTGTTCATCTTGTTCTTTGGCAGGAGATGCAGGAGAATCTCGGGGAGGAATTGGGGAATCTTCCGTTCCCCAATCAACTTTGCCAACAGTAGTTTAGCAGCGTTTGGCGTTAATGGATCCTTCTCATCCTGGTAGCTTGATGTTTGTTCGGTATCGAACGCTGCGTTGATGCTGTGTGTTTCTGTGCCCATTAACGCTGCACTACTGAACACTTGTGCGGCCTTGGTCCGTCTTCTGAAGACTCTCCCCGCCTGCGCTCCTTGTTTATGTATATAAACATTTCTCCATGATTATGTCGTGTGGTCCCGCTTTCCAGAACTCTGCCGAAAGGCTTCGCTGTCTATAAAACCACAGCGTGAATGATGGTAAACTGTGGGCTGCAGCGGCAGTCATCATCACAGACTCTGTTATTTATGAGGCTCTAACTGCTGATGCGGGTTTGGAAACAACAGAGGATTGCTGGGGAGAATACATGTTTTTTGATAAGCAGCAGCAACAACAACAGCAGACGACAAGTATCATCGTTACAGCAGGCGGCCAATCACATCCGTGGCTTTGTCAGTTGACGGTGCACTTGATTGTCGACTTTCTTTTCTAAACTTCAGAGTTTGTCTGTACCTGTAATTGAACTATACCTTTGTTTGTGTGTCTGTGTGTGTGTGTTGTGTTCGCTCCAACTGAGCCTCTTTTAAGTTTCTGGAAGAAGTTCAGCGACGCTCCCACGTCGTTTCCTCCTCGGGGCTTCAGGTTTTGTGTGAATCAGGCTTAAGTGTGTGTGACGCAGACTCCAATAAGTGTGTTTCAACTTGTGTTGCTTTGTGTGTGTTTTTGCTTTCTCCTCCACTCAGGGGATGGAAAGGCAGGGTTAGACCCAGGACAAGTTGCTATAGTTTACCACATGGGACAGGCAGAAAGACAAACAAGCAGTCACATCTCAGCTGTGCAGATGGAAGAAGCCCATCTGCTTGTGATTTAGTGTTGTCCAACCAAGAGTTGATTGATTGATGGGTCGACTGATCAGTCTGCCTTCACCTCATCCATCCAATTGGTGGGTGAATGATGAGAGTTTCATCACTCGTCAGCGTGAGGAGTGTGTGTGTGTGTGTGTGTGTGTGTGTGAGACTCAGGACACTGAGGGGACACCTTGGAAGCAGTCAACAAAAGGTGAAAATGTGTCTTCCTGGAAAGCAGGGAACTCGTGTTGAAAAGGTCTGCACGTGCGTGAGTTACACACGCAAATGTTTGCTGCTTCACATCAATCACGACCTGCCGCAAGCACGTTTCCACACCTGCTGCCTCCTCGTTAGGGAAAAGATGACTGAAGGGTTTTTGTCCACTGATCATGCAAACACAACAATGAACAGCGGCACTGATCTTGCGATGATTTCCCTCCTGCTTTGACGACCTGTTTCTCACTGTGACCACTTGAACGGGTGACTGTCAGAGTCGTCACATCAAGTGGTCTCATGCTACGTCAGCCACTTCCATTTGTTCTCACACCCTGAGGGTGGTGGCGGCACTTTTGATGGAGCCATTCAAGTGTTTTTTTTACAGGACACCAAAGGCCACGAGCCGCAGAGGGGGAGGATCAAACTGCACTCGCATCGGTTTGTGCCTGACGCTGCCGTCCAGAAATCAACCCAGGCCCAAAAGACTGGAAGAGACGGAGAGGAAAAGAATAAAAGCATCCACATATGGGACAAAACGGAGCGTTGCTTAACAAGCGCCGCTTTTGTGTGAATTCACGCCTCGCGAATCAAATAAATATCCAGTTTATCTGAATTTGTCCTCTGGGGTTTGGAATTGATGACTCCGTTTGTGTGAGTCAAACACATTAAGGCCCTCGAGCTGCTCGTCCTGGTGTCCTTCAGACCAGGAGGACCAGCAAAGGAAAACAAGGCTGATACTAAGTTTGGCTGCTGGGTCATTATTTTATTCCACCAAACAGCACCACCACATCACCACCACATCACCACCACATCATCACCATGACACTTTAGCGATATTCCTCTATGTGGATCCGTCTGTAAAAAAACACCTCATGAGAGCGTCAAAACCTTTGAGTCATATTTGAGAGGTTTTTCCAAGTGGAGCTGTTTCCATCACAAGGTTTTTATGGCCATATTTAGGTTTTGCACAACTCTAGGGTTAATGGAAACACAGCTAGTGATGCTGGAGGAATGAGAGGAAGGTTGGTTCAGTGACAACAGAAGAAAAAATGATGAAAGAAATGATAGCTCACATGTCCATTTCTACTGTGGGTAGTTTTTGAAATAATCCACCTGAAAAACTGAAAAATACTGCGATGTTAATGGCAAAGTTGTCAACTTTGGAGTCCCCCCAAAAAGCCAAAAATGATTTCCCATAAAATATGTCAACTGGTTGTGATAGTAGAGCTCCCATGCTTTACAATGATAGCTCACATGTCCATTTCTACTGTATAATTTTGGAAATAATCCACCTGAAAAACTGATAAATACCGTGATGTCAATGGCAAAGTTGTCAACTTTGTCAATTTCCAGTGAAATGTGTCAACTTTATAAAAGTAGAGCTGTATAATCTTCACATGTCAAAAATCCACCACCTCAACATAGACATAATGATTCGCTGAATTTTATATGTTGAAAAGTGTTGGGATAAGCACAGCCATCTAGCGGTCAAATTGCGGAATTTCTTTTAAGGTGGAATCGAAACCTAAGAAGCACCGCTGCGAATGTGGTGCCAACTTCAGCGTTGTGATGGAAATCAGGGTTCGGGTTACGCTGAAGGCTGAAATTAGGGTTAGGGTTTCGGGGTTCCTCATGCGCTAGGAGCCCCAAAATGCAAGTATTTGTTAAATGTGCACATATACCTAAAAATACCTAAATATAAAATATATACAGAGATAACAAGAGAGCATGGAAAATATAAGTTGAAGGAAATGAAATCGGGAGATGAATATAGGATGATTATATGATAAGACTGGAGCGGGGTGGGAGGGGGAGGGGCCTAAAGGCAGGAGGAGGGAAGTGATGGGAGACTGACTGGAATGAGGATGGAAGAGATTATTAGCAAACATCGGATTGGAGAATGAGATGTACGAACTTTGACCCTCAAAGGCAAATCATGTGTACTATGCACACACACACACACACACACACACACACACACACACACAATGTGCCAACTTAAGTTTATAAACTCGTTCATTCATATTTCTTGCAATTTCATCATAGTTGCTTCTTTTCTTCAGCACATGCTGTTATTTTCTTGATAATCTCTCTGTTCCAATGTAAAGAAACTACAACACAGATATAAAAAAAAAAAAAATAAATAAAATTGGAAGAGCATCAATGGCGCATCTAAATAATCTCAAATCTCATCCAAAGAAATCTTGTTAAGACTGGGAATTTCTGGATTTAAAGGATATTGAGATTATTATTTATTTTTGATTTTTTTTTGTTGGTATAAGCACATAATGTGCACGCATTCATTTCCGTGCACAGCTGAGGCTGGTGCTGTGTGCGGCGTCGCAGTTTGTTCAGGGAAGTCGGACAGAATGCGTTGCCTGGCAGGCAACTTGACTTGAGAGCAACGCTGCCCTGTTAGCGCTGCACTTTGACCCGAGCTTTGCAGTCATTTATTCTCAACTGAGCAGCAAGCGGCTGAATGGCGAGGTGAGCGGCAGGAGCCAGACTGAGCAGCCATGTTTAGAGGATCTTGATAGGCTTTCACTCTTTGTTTTGTTTTTTTTTTTTTTCCTCCACTTGCCGCTGTGGATGCACAAACTAGTGTCATCTCTGCCGCAGGCCATTATAAAGTCATAAAATGCTGCATAATGTCCCTGTGTAAGTTTCCCTATAGTGCGCTAGAATCATAAAGAATAAATGGGTTGCATACATCATATATTACATGCATATTCAGAGAGGAAAGGCCTATTTTTATGCTTTTTAGCTCCTCAACTTTACGATTCCCTCCGACGGTCACGCGGCATCGCAGATGTGCACACTGACAAGAACTGTAGTGAGAACCAAAGGTGATCACTGGGGTGGGGTGGGGGGGGGGTGGACACTGAGGCCAGGTGGTGGTGAGGTGGGGAAAGTAGGAGGAGGAAAGAAATGATTTTCAGTTTAATGGTTGGCCGCAGGCTGCAGGTTTGGGAGGAGAAAGGCATTCGGAGGCTGTGTGGAATTCAATTTACCAGCCTGCTGCTTTAAACTGGCTCTGGGCTGCCGCATTTATTGTACGTCCGAGAGAAAACTAGCACAGTCAAACATGTGTTTATTGATTTTTTTTTATTTGTTTTTGTGTGTGTGTGTGTGTGTGTGTGTGCTTGAACCGATCACTTAGCACCAGTGTGTGTCATACGGTCTGGTATGGATTGTGTTTTTGACAAACGTAAAATCAGATAAGTAGGATTATTTTTATGTTTTACGTTCAATTTGATCGAATAGTGCACTGGGTTTTGTTTTTTTTGTTTTTCAAAATAAAGTTTGTGGTTTGATTTTATCCGTGTTTTATATCTTTTAATTTGTTTTACAATGCAATATTAAGAGTTCCCAGCACTGAGCTCTGGCTCCGCCCTCTGGAGCTGCCACAGGTCAGAACGGAACTGGACGCACAAGGTCCCTTGAACTTCTAACAGGCTACATGAAGCCCTCGGGCAGCCAGGCGTCTGGGCGGCCCTTCACTTGAACTTCCATCTTTAAATCAACCGCGGCCCTGCAACCCAACAGAGACTGCGCTTTGCTTGTTGCGTGCAGGACGATGGGGCGTGCAGGACGATGGGGTGTGCAGACTGCGGCAGAGCAGCTCATTACAGCCGGCCACTGTGGGACTCGACTCGGCTTGGCCTAATGATCTCACAGAGATTAATTGTTGCCGGCACATGGTTCCGCAGACTGGTTCAAGCCAAGGGCAGCTCGTTTGGGCCGTGCACTCCAAACGCTGCTTTACATTCATTACAGGCCTTTGGCTCCTCTCGTTTCTCTGCTTCTCAGCGGCTCTCTGTGTCGCGGCTGGCGATGCCTGACGTGGAGGATGACACTCGTTTGCTTGTGGTTTGTGTAGAACTCAACTGAATTGCCAAACAAATGACATTTTTGTCCTATTGTAGCCATTTGACAGATTGCTATTGTACCCGCTATCAGCGCACGTGACGTACGGGGGTCACGTGACCGCTTCACAGACCAGTGAAAATGGCGCGATATGATTGGACGGAGGAGGAGATGGAATATTTTTTTAGAGAAAAATAGAGCAACCATTCTGGACAGCAAACAAACGTCATTCTTGTAAAATCTCATCCTGTCTGTCAAGGGAACTTTAACCGGACTCCCTATGGACAAACACATCTGCTGTGTCTCAATTCAGGGTCTGCATCCTTGAAGTGCGCAGTTTGAAAGGAAGTTGCGTCACAGCACTGCGCCAAGGCTCCTCCCAATTCCCAGAAGTCCTTAGGACGCTCCAAATGCGTCCTGGGAATGCACCCTCGTTTTAGCCAATTTCCAAGGCTGCACCGATACTATCCTTCGCGTACTTATGTATCCCATGATGCTTTGTGTGCTGCTGCAAAGCATCATGGGATCCTGGGAAGTCAGCTTAAATTAGCGGCATCTACTGGTAAAGACACTTCATATAAATTTAAGTGTTGAAATTTCACATAAAATATGCAGTTTTAACATCGGGTTTTTATTTATTTGAATATCCAACGCCATCGTTGGATGGCGAACCAATGGTTAGCTTGATGCTATGAAAACGTCACTTCCGGGGTTGGCCAGCAGGAGGGAACGGCGGTGACGCAACCAGGAAATACGCCAAAGGCTAGACCGTCCCGGGAGGCGGGGTTTGGTCCGTCCTTCTAGGCTGGGTCCTCGAAGAACGCTTCCTTCAGACGGAGGACACTCGACCTGAAGGGTGCAGACCCTGAATTGAGACACAGCAATAGTGTGCAGTAATGTATTTAAGATCCTCGCTAGCTAACGCACTTTCACTTTAGCGCTTAACGAGTTTATTTAGGTCGAGCTCACCTTAACTGGGTTTGATGTCACGCCAGCGGCTTCTTGTGTGAAGTGGGTTTGCTCTGTGTGTGACAGCAGTGGTCCGGCTTCCTCCGAGCACTCGCAAGTTGGGATCATTAGTGCCTAATGACTCTGCCAGCGTCCTCACATGGCTTCCCTGTGGGAACACGATTGACTCGTTCAGAGTGTTTGAAGCCCTCGGCCAGCGACTGCGTGGACCTCCACTTGCATACCTGCTCGCTCTCCCTCGCTTTCATACTCAGTGTGACACCTTTTGACCATTACCATCAGAAGGTCTGGCCTGAAGTACTGTCCAATAAAATTACACGTCGGGGCAGCCGTCCCCCCGTCTGGTTTGCAATCTCACATTTCTGTCAACAACAGAAACAGGTTCTGACAGGATGACAGAATATGGATGAACTATGGGATAGGAGATGGGAAGATGTCTATGAGGTATTGTGTGGACATTAGCATGCTGTAGCTGTCATGCTACACAGTCTTAGCTCTCAAGTCAAAATTAGAGAAGCCTGGGTGTCATTTTTGTGTTTTTTTGTGTTGCTAGTTTGTTATATAAGTATTTAATTCAATTCTATAAAGATGAGAAGGCTTTTAAACTACAGGAATGATGTTGTATCCACCCAGGGAAACAGTTTCAGCCTCTGGCAAGTGAAATCCACTCATGTTAACAACATCACTTAAATGATGCAAATATCTCTAATGTGAACATAAAATAGTTTTTCCACAGCCAAAGTCTTTTCACTTTGGATGAATTTTTCTTAATATATAAAACACAACTAATTTCTGAGAACAATCACCGTGGGTCATTGTTTGCAGCGATGTTCTACAAAGTACCATTTTATTTATTTATTTATTTTTACAAAGACTAACCAGTGAGTGTAGCAAAATAGAAATGATGGCAAGTTCAATGGCAATTATGATGGAAAAGTATGATTATAGCTGGAGTCAGTGATCTGTCACTAACTACCATATAGACTTGTGAAAAATCAGCCTACGTGATGCGTTTGCTAACGTAGCCCAACTCCTGGTGATGGATGGAACTGCAGAGTCTCATCAACCAGCAGGTCCGTGTGAAAGAACATCAACGTCAACTGTTCTGCACACAGAGCGAGGAGGAATTCTGAAGGTCACAATTCAGCAACTGGATGGAAGGGAGAATTTACAGAGGCTTTGAGTCTAACGTGGATGATTGACAGCCGGGGGGCCAAGTCAAGACGGGACCTGTCAGGCCCGCCCACACTCTTGATAAACGCGCTGGTTATGAAGAACGTTTTGTGCATTTTTTTACGACTTCTAAATAATTTGCCAGAGGCTTCAATGCGCAGTTTTAACAGTGACATTCTTTTTCTCTGTGCTGCATTAGAATCCACTCGCTGGAATATTTCACTTCTTTCACAACAATAATTTTAGGAAGAGAAATATATCATGCGGTTAACAGGCAAACTGTGGAGGTTCGTTTGTTTTAGAAACAATGAATGAACAATAATAGAAACAACGGTTGAAGAAGATGTGATTAGATGTGAAGGAGAGCAGAGTGTGGGAAGCAAAGAGAAAAAGGGAAAGAAGAGATTCATTGACCCTGCAGGGAAACAATAGATAGAATATTGTTGCTTGAAAAATCTTAAAACACACACACAGAGAAAAGAGGGCGATCATGATCATTTTTTAAGTAAAGACATTTAGATTTTGCTCAGACGTTATATACAGGCCATCGATGAATCAAATCAAGTCAAACTTTATTGATACGGCACTTTTCATTCAGTGTGGAAAACCTGTATCAACCACAAAGGCCACGTCTCAGTCAGTAGGTCAGCGAACCCTGCTGGCCTGAAGACTTCTTCACCTCTTCTTGACCTTCACTCCTCCCAGTCACTCCTTCCATTGCGCAGTGTAAGACTCTTCTGGAGGAGAGGCCCGGGATGAAGTTTGGCACTTGAGCTCTGTGCAGTCCATGATTACCTGAAGCCTTTTGAAGTCATTAGGCAGCCGGGCTTGAACAGCCTCGGCGTCAACACAAACACACGGGGGCCAAGAGTGCGCACAGATAGTTGGTCCATGAAGGGATAATGCGGCTTACAGTGGAAGTGTAAATATTAAATCGGTTTGCCGAGGACTTACATGAGGACTAGGAGGAGCTTATCGATGTGTTCCACATTATTGTCTCTCTCTCACACACACACACACACACACACACACACAGTGGAGTTGTGTCTGACACTGAATAGAAGCAGGACTGACACTACTGGCTATCAGAGATGTGAAAGTCAATACACATCATCGTCGTCATTCAACATTTCTTTTCATTTCACCTACAAAAGTTAATGCACCACCAATAACTCTGCACCAGGAAAACTGCAAGTACAAAGTCTGAACTCTCTCTCTTTTACTCTAGTGGAGGAGGTCAGTACCTTGACCAGATTACTGTTATTATTATTATTATTAATCATTTATTCTACAAGTGTCAGTTTTACGGAAGTACAGAATGTCAGTACTTTGCTCTGTGTTTCCAACCGCTGGGAAATCTGAGCGACCGCCGCTCTGCTTGTCGGAGGGGCTTTTGTTGCCTCTGCAAGGCTTTCCTCCGCTCTCGCACGCAGCCTAATCTCTCAGATGGAGAGTTGGCTCGTCAGCTGACATTTGCATGGTGCAATGGAACACATGCACGGATTCATAGCACGTGCACAAGGCAACACTGCTTAGTAAGAGTTTTCTTATGAACAAGCAGTTTGCCAAACAAGCACAAATGTCTGCTTTCCTGAAATGTGACTCATATTTAAGCTCGTTGAATAAGAGGCAGGCTACTTACGAGGACCCACAAGGACGTTTTAATGGATTTTGAACATACAAAGGTGTCCTTCATCCGTCACGTCTCATCCACGTAAGCAGTGCATGGAGTTCACATGAGAGAGCCTGACGTTGAAATTGGCCTTCGAATTGGCCATCTTTAAATATGAACTTTTGACTTTGTTGTTTTTTTGTTTTTTCATAAAGCCAAAAGATCTTGGGAAACGGTCCAATTAAAGTGTCTGGTCGGCCTCTTCAGGGATTTTAAATTTTCACATCATGGGGGGAGGGGGAATGACAACACCCGTACAACACAAACAAAACTCTTGTCTAAAATGTCATGCAGAATGTCTATCGACTTTGTTAAACTCTTACTGAGGTCAAAAGTATGGTGGGAGACTAAATTTCCCGTCCATGTGAATTATTCACTTGTCTAGCCGACTACCTGGCAAGTTGTGCAAGACCAAATTATCACAAGGCATTAGACAACATCAAATATTGAAACGGAGAAAAGTGTGCGATGAATATTTCAGCTTGGGAAGGAATCCAAGCAGCTGGCGGCCTCACCTGTGGCTGACATTGTAACCCAAGACGTGGTCTGGTTCGGATCCACGTGACGACCACTGGCACCACTTCTCCAACCCTGAGGTACCCGGTCTGATCTGGACGTCCGGGCGAGACGGTGCCGAGAAGCACTGAGAACGATGGCACTCCAGTGTTTGAAGAAGTGCAAAAAAGCAGGAAAAAAAAGTGAGCAGCACTAGGTGTAAACTAGCTGGCTAGTTAGGAAGGACTCAAGGATGGATTGAAGGGGCCACTGAGTCTACCAAATCTATCAAAAAAGTGAAACTGATTATTTGCATTTATTTTTGAGAAAATGCAAATCTCACAAGATCCTGCTTTCGATCACATGACGTCACTCTGGGAATAAACTCTTCTCTGGCGATTTTCTGGCATTTCTAGTGTTTTTTAAAGACGAAAAGACCATGACTGAAAAATCACATCACAGATGTTTCTTTTTGTATTGCGGTCTAGGGGAATGCTTTATAAGCCAGATGGGGCTTTGGCTGCAGTACCTTGAGTGGCCACTGGAAAAGAATCCACCATATTGCCAGGTTCGTATACAGTTACCTGTGAGACCGCTTTTCATTTAAACGAGAAATATTGTCACATTTTAATGAAAAGTCCTCTATATCATAAAATGTACCATGTACTATGTCGTTGCTGCTGCTGCTGCTGCTGCTGCTGCTGCTGCTGCTGCTGCTAGTAGCAAATGGACATTTTTGTTCTGTTTGGGTGTGTGTTTAATCACTCCTACTTTGCTGAACTAGCTGTGATACAATTAGCTAAAGTTTGATTACTGGAGCAGCTGTATTTTTAGACACGCATTCACCAGGGGGTTAAAATATGAATTGTCAAGACACACACACACACAACATACACACTGCGGCGCAGGCCATACAGGGTCACGGCCCATCGTTAAACTTCCTTCCCCGTTTCGCTCTAGCAGATGATTGATTAGCTAATTAGGTGTAAGATAAATGTCTTTATCCTATGTTGAACCAAAAACCCTATTTGAGAATCCCCCTGCATATTAGAGCGATAATACACAAGTGTGAAATTACATTTTTAAGATATGGAAACAAATCCCATTTAATGAGAAAAATGTATTGAAACAAACCACTTGCTAATTTGTGCGAGAATTTCTTTTCTGCTTGCTAATGGAGTTGCCATTAATTTTCTCCATTACTCGTTTCAAACGGCAAAACCCTCTTGTGGCAACACAGTGTGCACATCACACGCATGTATGAACATGGTTGTGAAGTTCAAAGGAATATACTTGTCTGATACAGTCATTTCAAAAATCATTTTGTTGATTAAACATGATCAATGCTACGTTCTCATGGTGCTGTCAGAACGGGAGAAACAAACACGTCACCTAATGGCAAAATGATTCAGGTCACAGTCAGAGAAGAAAGACATTTTTTTGTGTCCCTTCTTTTTCTTTGTTGGAATGGAGAGAAGCAGAAAACATCAAAAGTGCCTGTTGGAGCATCCCGTCCACAGGGACAGGAAGTACACGGTGAAGTTCTCATCCGGGAGATGAAGTCAGATAAAAGAAGGTTCCAAGGTATTTTTGGCTGAACCTTTTTTAGTTCAACCAGTGGCTCCATTTGATTGGTCCACATCTCCAAAAGATGATCAAACGTCACCAGATTAATCAGATCAATTTTAAGACACCAAACCCTTCGATGGTTTATTTATGACTCAATAGCTTTAAGTCATACCTCTCCGGAAGGACCAAGTTTGTAGGCGTGGACAACGCTAAATCCCGCCCCAGTGGGGTCCCCCAGGGCTCTGTGCTTGGTCCAACCCTTTTCACTATTTACATCCTTCCTCTCGGCCGTGTTGTCTGCAGGCATGGAATACAATTCCATCGCTATGCCGACGACACGCGAATCTATCTCAACGTCACTCCCACCTCACTCAGCTGGACTCCTGGCCTGAAGGAGATCAAGGAAGGAAGGAGGAAAGGAAAGGAAGGAAAACTTCCCAGAGCTCAACAGTTATAAAACTGAAGCCATTCACATCGGCTCCCCCCACCAGCTCCGTTCCTCCCTCATTTCCTCTGTTTCCTTTCTCGGCCACAACATTTCCCTCTCTCCATCCGTGACTAATTTGGGAGTCAGGTTTGACCCCCATCTTAGCTATGGCAATCATATCAATCATATTTGAAAGATTTCCTTTAATCACCTCCGCCAGTCCTGCTACTGAGAAGCTCATCCATGACTTTGTCTCCTCTAGGTTGGACTATTGTAACGCACTCCTCGTCGGGATCTGGCTCCAATATGTTCAAAACAGCGCTGCCAGTGCCCTGATGAGGCTTCGTAAACATGAGCATCTTTTGCAACAACCATTTTTTGTTGAGCAAAAAATGAATAAATTGAAAAGTTGCCTTGGGAAGGAAAAGACGAGGGGGTCACAAACACTGGGCCCTGCTGGGGACTGGCCCCCCTGACCCCTCCCTTTCTCTTCTATACCACCGACTTCAACTACTGCACAGAGGCCTGTCATCTCCACAGGTTTTGGAATGACTCAGTGGTAGTATGTATTAGTAGGATGTATCAGCAAGGATGATGAGTGGGTTAGGGTTAGGGTTAGGTTAGGGTTAGGGTTACTGGTTTGGTTACTTGTTGAGAAATAGCTGAAGTTTTCATTTCTACTTAGTCCTGTTATATTTCCCAGGAGTCTCTTTCGTCAACAGGAATATTCTAGATGTGGCCACGGCTCTGGGAGTGAAGTGCATTGTTTGGGTTTTCTTTAAGCAAGAACGCTTTGCCCCATCCAAGAAGTCAACGCTCTTCTTCCTCACTTCGGTCACTTTTGCACTGTGACAGACTTCTTTTTCTGTATGTGGTGCATCAGAATGATAACCATCTCCTGTACCTATTTGACAACAGGAGCCAAGAGCCATCAGACTTCTTGGAAGTCCACTGGTGCAACTCAAAAAGCTGTAAAAGCTCCAACCGGAGTACTTGAAAGAAACACTGTATTTGCAGGGCGAGTACAGATGAGGTGTTAACCTGCAACCAGCTCACTGGTCTAGTGGTGGAGTTCCTGGCATTAAAGAGGGAGGTCTGGGATTTAATTGAAGACCACTTCAATTCCAAATAAATTACTACATCATATATGTACTCAGCGTATATTAACACCGTTAATGCTTAACCTTAATGTGACATTATTCTGAGTATAAAGTGAGAATTTAAGTTGAAGATGATTCGCTTCTGGCTGGAGACCTCCTTCCCAAACCAATAGACGATGCTACAAAACATGGAGAGAAACATCAACTTCTAGAATGCTTTTTCTTACTTTTATTTGCTGTTCGGATAAGTACGACATTTATTTTGAATAAGAATACTATCTACTTGCATTTTGATAATCATGGCTGTTGTAGCCATTTAAGTATTTAAATCACATTTTTCTTCATGCACACTCTAGTCATATTATACCATTTTGCTTATTTTATTACTATTTATTTGGTAACTTCTTTTATAGAGGTTCCTTGCATCAGCGTAGACTATTTAAGCATGTCAGTAGGGGGTGGAGATATAGTCAGGGTGATGCTGGACAGGTGTGGGAGAAAAGAGTTTTTGACCACGCAATTTAAGCCACCTTTTTCGTTGAGCGGATTTAATTTTTCGTCACTTTATGGAATCTATTTTGACTTGGAAGTCACGTTTTCGTATGAATTCATTTGATTTTGGAATAAAAGCAAAAGAAAGGAACGACGCAAGGAGGCTTTTTGTTTAACGTGCGTTCAAACACCCACAGACTTTCCCTGTGCGAACAACGGCCATTTTTCTGTAGGACTGTAAATGTTGTGGCTTGGAAGACAGGCGGACGTACAAAGCAGGAGACTTTGTTAATGATCGCACACACACTTCATTTCTTTTCCTAAAGAGAGGAAAACTCAAAAATCAGCCAAAGCGCAGCAGGCAGCAGTGACGGCAGGGAACCCAGGACTTGGCTGGAACCCACTGGCACTGTGAGGCTGCAAGGTTCTGACTAATGGACTCAGTGGAACCATCTGGCAGAGTGGGCAAGGTGAGCTTCTATGGAAAGGGTGGGTGATTGCAGAATGCGGTTCAGGTGAACCTCGCTCAGGAAAGTAGGTCGGCCACACCTCCCGACTGCCACCTGCTGGGGAGGAACCGAGGAGAAGCTGATGTCAATCACCAAAAAATCAACCGGACCGTACCAGTAAAGTCATACTTAATGAATGCTGTCTCATTAGTTCTTACTTTAGTTGGCTGATTCTTCAGTTATTTTTTTGTTGTTGCTGTTTTTTGCAGCAGTGGCGTCCACAGCTGGGCTGTTGGTCCTGTTAGTTTTGGACCATGCTGGTCAGATGCTCCAACGGGCTTTTGATCGACACAGAGACGGACACTGAACCGTCCATGCACAGCCTCTCTGCCACAAAGCATTTAATGCGCAGGATTACAGTTAAAAAAAAATCCAATTCAGAATCTTACATAATAAATTTAAATGGGTTTGTGTGAATTCTGGTTTAGTTTTGGCAAATAATTAAGGGGGGAATTGAAAGGGATGGATGTGGCTGTTTCCACTCTACAAACCCAATCATTTTTTCCCTGCTATTTGGAGGAGCAGCAGGGTGTTTCACACCTCCCTCCTCCTCCTCCTCCTCCTCACCCTCTTGGATTTCCTGCTCCTCTCTTTTTAAAGCCTGGCCAAATTTGAGTAAATTTGCTCAAGAGGTATTGGCTATTATAATATTATTTCCATGAAAATCACCTTTTCAAAAGCTCTTTGAATTGGATTTGCAAATGTGTATGATTAATTCCATGCGTAATAAATCATCGCAGTCACCTTTTAAACCTCCAATATCTGCTCAGACCCTCGATAGCCCCGCCGCGCTGCCAATGAAAGGTTACGGCGAGTAATATATTTTTTGCTTAAAAATGGGAAGCATTAATCAGGTGACATAAGTTTCATTTGGGTTTTTTTTTTAAGTTAAAATACTGCGAACACGAACTCAAAAAGCTTAGCGCAATTGTAGGGGTCCTGGAAAGGCAGCTAGTATTCTATACTTCTCTGCTGTGCACATATTTTCTGTAATGCTACAAAATTTCCTGAAGGTTGAACAAACAACACGACTTTCCGTTCCATGTTTTTGTTTTTGTTTTTTTATATATAAGCTACAAAGTGAAGTCTCCACATGTACTAGGATTTTTTTCAGCTCGTATTTCTCATAGTTTTTCGCCCAAGACCACGGCACAAATCAATTCACAAAAGTAAGCGAACAGCAGAAATGCTAAGAAAATATTGTGTTCTCGTTGAGTTTTGTTCCAGCTGGTCTCATGCCAGCCTCCGGATTCTCTCTGCAAAGTCGGTGCTTGGAAGAACCTTTTCTCCGACCAGCATCCAGCCCGTCCAACAAAAAGAAACAACGAGAGTCTCTGCAAAATCATCCATCAGGCCGACCGCAGAGGAAGGTCCTGGATTTAGTTCTGCAGTTCCAGGACAGAGGCGTGAGCTCAGTTTCCACTGGCCGGTGCCTCAGACGCAGGTGATCATCATCTCCCTGCAGCCTTGTAGCAATGCCACCCAAGACGCTATCATTGTTTTTCTTATCTGTTCAAATGGAAAATAGCTTCTGCTGTAGTGCAACAATGGCATCCCATAATACACAAGTCGCACTTCGTTGGGCGCATTCATCGTTCATGTTTGATAGGAACATAGCCTGTGTGTGTGTGTGTGTGTGTGTGTGTGTGTGTGTGTGTGTGTGTGTGTGTGTGGGGCGTGGCTGCCTTAGAAATCCCTCTGTTATGCATCTCCATGATTAGGTTTTTTTTCCTGTGTGTAAGGACGATGTTCTCTGTCGAGCTCCGCTGGTGTTTAATGCCGATGCAGGCACCGCGACAAACCACTGAGTCTTGTGTTGTGTTGTGCATGTGCACGTTACGCACGCACAAAGACAAGTTAAATGAAAACACGTCCAGATAATAAAGTGCTAACGTTCAAAGACGTTACATTGTATTTTACTATCAATTCCACTGACAGAGAAGAAATTCATGTTACAGATTATTTGTGTGATGCGCATGATAGAATGTCCTCGTTGGTATTGGTAGTGTATCAACAAATGGGGGAGTGCAATTAAAGTGACTGACTGTCATAGCAGCTCTGCCGCTGTATTCCACTGATATCTGCAAACTTCTTACTCACTTTTAGAGCTTAAAACTCAACAACCAAGTAAGAACATGGATTGCAGGACATTAGATAGTATGGGATAATAGTAGGGATGCACCGATACCAGTATCGGGTATCGGTACCGATACCAGAGTTGAGTATTCTACTCGTGCGTAAAATATTAAATAATATAAATAGTAAAATTTATATTTATGTATCTGACAATTTTGTGAAATTGTACTGCAGTGAAACTTGTGACAGTCGCCCCATGAAAGAACATAATGTTGTTCAAATAACTAATCACTAATTACTAATAACTAAAAATAGACCCTACCCGTTCTGAAAAAAAAGTGGTATTGGTGCATCTCTAGATAATCGTAATGCAAACAGAGAAACGATCTTTCAATCATTATCAATGTTCACCTCAAAATTAGCGACATTAATAAAAACTTTTGTTCAAAAATGTCCTGCGGATCCGTTCGTCAGAAGAACGTGTGAAGAAATAAAGTGCAGCCTTTTCTGCTGAAGGCTACAGGGGAAGAACGATGCAGTGAGATTAAATCTCCCTTCTCGCACTGACATCATGTCTCTCATCTTCCACATCGACTCTGGATGCTTGCGTGTTGAATCGTGAGGGGGGGAACCACGAGACAGCTGATGTTTACTCTAAAATGGGCCAAATGCTCTGGGATTCAAACTGTTCGTCTTCTTGCCGGCGCCATCACATCTTTTCAATCTAATCCCAGCATCTCCTATATGGTGGGAAAACCACCTGAGGTTTTTGCTGTTTACATTTAGATGGAGTCGCGTCTGAAGAGGCGACGCCTGCCCGGCCTTCCATCCTGCATGCTATCAATATCCCAATTTACTGAACAAACCGTTGGGCCTCCGCAGGGAAATAAAAAAACAACAACTGCGGAACCTCGGAGGATCCCAGGATATCCAACAGATATGTGGCTCATATCCATTGGAGAGGAAGACGCTTCCAAACGCCAGCATCGCCCTGAATATGTATGTTGCCCGTCATTGGAAGACGGCCAAAAGCTCCTGCAAGGACCTCCGGAGGAGCTGACACACACCTCCACCTTCTCATTCTGCACGGTGGTCTCACACCAACTCCCTTGTGGGTTAAAATACGCAACACCCGTCTTCCGCATCTCCTCCAGGTGTCCTCTGGCTTTCCATCGTTACTATTGGAAAAACATGTAGCGTATATTTGCCACGTGACCAGTGAAGCACCACTCCCTCTCTAGCCGTAGCTGCGTTTCCAAAATAAAAGCGCTATTTCTAAAATTTTGCCAAAGTACAATTGCGATTTGCAGGTGTTTCCATTAATGGTGCGAAGCGCATTAGTTACCGTCATTCTTGTAAAGAATATCGGCCTGCGAGATTTACCAGAATTACGTTTGCTTTTGTTTGCTTACAATTGTTTGTTGTCCAGAATGGCTGTTATATCTTTGATTACTTGTAAAAAAAAAATAAAAAAAACATTCCTTTCACTCTTTTCCAAGTTTAGACATTTCCATGACCATTTTTTTATTGCGATATTTAAGCTTTGCACAGTTCTATGGGTCATGGAGACGCAGCTAGTGTTTAATGTCAGGATTCAATAAAGTTCTGCTTTCTTGGAGTGCAGTGGCTTTTTCCCATCATATGTGGCAAAAGAAAAATACAACGACGAGCAATCCAGGAGACTCTCGGAAGACAAACATGTCTGTCTGACCCCAGTTGCCAGATGGCAGTGATGACTGATGGCCGGTCCATGATGTGGTGGGCTGCAGGGGCCGGGGGAGCCACCAGGCAGAGCAGCGTGAGGCCGCTGAATCAGAGACAAGCTTTCAGAGACTTTCATCCTGGATCTCTGACACCACAAGTCAAGCTGATAAACTTCCATAAACATCAATAAATTGCTTTTCAACCCTAACCCAGGTCCGCAAGACTCTGTGGGAGTTCTTCCCCCACCCCCCCCGAAGACGATCCTGAGCTTCACTGGAGTATTACACAACAATCAACAATGAATAAAAGAAACATCATACATCCACCAGAAAATGTTGTCTAAGGTTTCCTGTCCGTACTTTTTAGTCTATTCTTCGCTGTATCTTACTCAGTTCCTCTGTGACCTTTCTGTCAGCAGAGGAACCTGTTTCTGGTTGTACTTCTTCCTTCTGCCCTTTCACTTAGGTTTTTTTTCTTTTTTTTCTGTAATAAACCTTTTGCATTTTTAATTGTTCCTGTCTCTGCTCAGGGTCCAGGCAGAGCTACAAACACTGATGTGTTCTGAGTTGTCTTTTGTGAGATGTGTATTCCTGCAGCTAATGCGACACCAGAGCGAGATTGTGTGTGGGCTAGAAAATTTGAGGCAGCGTCTCTCTGCTTGGAGCTTTGGGGAAAACCGCACCTCTCTCCCTCTTTTGTCACCGCCATTCCATGACCCCCGGAACTGCGCAAAAACCTAAATATGGCAATAAAAAAACTGGTGGTGGAAACAACTCCACTTGGAAAAACCTCTCAAATATGACGAAAAGGTTTTGACGCTCCCATCAGGTGGGTTTTCACACGTTTCCACAAAGAGGAATGTCGCAAAAGTGTCAGTGGACGTGACGTACGGGGTCACATGACCAGTTCACTGACCAGTGAAAACGGCGCATTATGATTGGACGGAAGAGGAGACAGAATATTTTTTAGTCGTAAGTAATCAAAGAGAAAAATATAGCAACCATTCTGGACAGCAAACCGCTGCAAACAGCTGCAAATCACAATTTTACTTTGTCGGAATTTTAGAAATATCCCTTTTATTTTGCGAAAAACGCTCATGGAAACGCAGCTACTGAGGCTTTGCTTGGTGTTGTGGAACTGAGACTACGCTCCTGACAAAATCCGCTGGTCAGTTCAAACAACAGTCTGGGGTTTTCCAAAGGCATCATGCGCTATTAATAGCAACCTCTGGTTTTAATACATTTCTATATTAATCCAGTCAGAGTCAAATGACTGCAAGTCTATCTTGACTCTAATCAGTATATAGACTTTGACTGGCCCATTGCAGGACTGATGTGCTGATGCCTACTGTCATTCTTCTGCAGGATGTTGCCTCTTCTTTGTCAGGCCAGTCCTGTCTGTCAACAACTGGAGGCAAAAGACTTGATGCATATTTATAACCTGCAATTCCAACACTGACAAAAAAAATAAATAAATGATGAAATGATTAAGAAATGGGGGAGATTAGAGGCAGGATGATTGATGATTGATAGCTGGGCAGCACTCTGGTTGCACATCATTTAATATTGTGATCACGGGCGCCAATTATTAGATATAGCATGAACCCTTCATAACCTATATGTGTCACTTCAGCTGTAATATTATCTTGGTAATGAGTCTCTCTCAGCTGTGGGGGGGAAACAACCGTATTAAAGGTCTGGAGGTGAAAGCGGTTTTCACACGTATGTCACAACATCACAGGAGAAACTGTCAAACCGTAAGACCGCTTCGTTAGCATTGCTAACAGGCCAAATTAAGGCGGCAAGATGCAATTAATTTGGAAGGATTCATTTGCATTGCATTGCTCCACAGCACAGCATTTTTTTTTTTCCATGTTCTTCTTTTTTTCCTTTTAGGAAAAAAGAACATCCTCACCACATTTAGCAGCTTTAGGGTTATTTCACCATCTTGAATCATTGGGCTTCATTGAAGTGACATCAATTAGCGTTCCAGTGACTTAAGCACGTATGAATGTTTCATCAATGTGGGTGCAAAATGCTCCTCCGTGCCTCTGTCGAGCGCAATGCATCAGGAAAAATGAGACCTGCGTTTACAAAAATGGCACCGAGCAAAGCCAGCGTCTGCTTCCACCTTGCTTCACGTGCAGCCGTGGAGCAAAGTTCTCGGACACCCCTTGAAATTTTGACTTAATCCAATCCAGCCATCCATCCATCCTTCCATCCTTCCATCCATACATCCAGCCATCCATCCCTCCATCCACCCAGCCATCCATCCAGCAATCCATCCATCCCTCCCTCCATCCTTCCATCCAGCCATCCATCCTTCCATCCATCCATCCATCCTTCCATCCATACATCCATCCATCCATCCATCCATCCATCCCTCCTCCATCCTTCCATCCATACATCCATCCATCCATCCATCCATACATCCATACATCCATCCTTCCATCCATCCATACATCCATACATCCATACATCCAGCCAGCCATCCTTCCATCCATCCCTCCCTCCATCCATCCATCCATCCTTCCATCCATCCTTCCATCCATCCTTCCATCCATCCATCCAGCAATCCATCCTTCCATCCATCCCTCCCTCCATCCTTCCATCCAGCCATCTATCCATCCATCCATCCATCCATCCTTCCATCCATACATCCATCCATCCATCCATCCCTCCCTCCATCCCTCCATCCATCCATCTTCTATATGGATGTAATATTTTTCTCTTTGATGACTTGTAAAAAATATTCTGTCTCCTCCTCCGTCCAATCATAACGCACCATTTTCACTGGTCAGTGAACTGGTCACGTGACCCCGTACGTCACGTCCGCTGACGTGTCAATGCGATAAAAGTGTTTCCATGACACTTTTATAATATTAATCTATATGGATACGTGTGTAAAACCACCTCATGAGAGCGTCAGAACCTTTCAGCCACATTTGAGAGGGTTTTCCAAGTTGAGCTGCTTCCATCACCAGTTTTTATTGCAATATTTAGGTATTGTGAAATTCTCGGGGTGATGGAAACACAGCTAGTGGTAATAAAACTTTGTTTCAACAGTTTGAACACCAAAGTCTGTTGTGCATTATTCTGTGAGTGCCACCGTGCCGCTGAGCAAGGGACAAAGTTTGACTGTTTTCCTAGTTTGTTGCTCTTTGATAACGAAACTCTTTGTTCCTTTCGTATTTGGCCCATATTATTAAACTGTGTTTGGCAGGGAGGAGGGCGAGTGTTGACGGTAGAGCGATATTAGCACACTGAGCTCTCGTCTCTGTCCTTCTACTCTTTATTTGTTCTTCCTCACTTCACTTTTCTTTAAATCTGTGTTCAAAGCTTTTACGATAAGTCCTGGCACAACAGGCTGATATTTTCCATCTTCTCCTAAACTGTCCTCCAGTTAAATGCACAAAAACAAAACTATTGAGTTTTATTAGAGTTTGAAGAGCAAAAAAAAAATAAAAAAAGTAAAAACGCATAAATTTGTGAGCATTAGGCAGCACGCTTGCAATGCTGTAAACAAAGAGCAGCAGTCTTTGATCACAGCATTGTCACTGTGATAACTGCTACTTCAAGGACCTTCTCTGTCTAAAGAGGGAAAACAGGGGATGAGAAAACCAAAGAGCCCTGTTTTCTTTTCTTTCAAGCAGATGTGTTAATATCATCAGCCGGGGGCGGGGGGGCTGCTCCTTCTTTGATGCAATATAAGGAAGGAAATCATCTTATAAAAATAATTTCCAAAGTGTGAAACATTGCAGTGAACCCAGAAAAAAAAATGGAAAAGAAAAGAAGAAGAAGATCATCTCGTCTGTCTGTCTGTCTGTCTGTCTGTCTGTCTGTCACTGCTTCCAACACTGCTGAGAATGATGTGGATTATTGACTGATTGAATATTTTTTTCAATTTCTTTATCAAAGTAACGTATCTAATTACATTTGACTACATTCTGATTAATTTCCTAAATATTGAATTTCTGCTCAGACTGCACCCCAGAGAGAAGGCAGAGAGAGATTCCAACTGGCCGTGTTGCTTTTCATGCTGGACTCACTGGGATTTTGTTTTTTTTTGTGAAATTTCATTTTCTTTCTTATTTCTTTTTTTTTTTGGTGCGTTTTCTTTTTTGTTAAGGACGGCAATGAGAAGCAGCTCAAGGGCGTTGTGATCAGGGGTAGGACTGGAAAAGTCAAGCACTGCTTCCTACTCTAACTTTCAAGCATATTTAAGTTGTGGACATTTGTTGTTGTTGTTGTTGTTGTTGTTTTCCTTGAGTAATAGGCTTACATATTTTTACTATTGAATCTTTTTATTTCTTTTCCTTATTTGTATGCTCGAATAAAGAATTAAATAAATAAATAAATTCAGAAATCCCAGAATTTCACGACTCGATCATTCAGCCGTTTGCATTTTTACAAAGGCTGCTGCAGATGTGAGTTGTTTTCAAGAACTTACAGACATTTTCAAACCCTCACACATATTTCCTGTCCCTCTATTGAGAAGCCATTGTTTGGTTTTCCTCGGTCGATTTTTTTTTTTTTGGCAACGGGTTACAAAATGATTGTTATGAAAACCGCTGATGTAGGCTTTCTGTTGGAAGTTGTTCTTTCTCTGAGAGACAGATGACACAGCTGAGGTCCATCTGGTGTGTCTGATTGGACGACATGTAGAGGATAAAGTCATCCAATGCTGCGTGTGTCCTTTCTGCTCAGGTTTATATCAAACTCTGAATCTAAGATTTAAACAGACGTTGTTGTTGCAGCAGCAACACTGAGCTCTCCATGCTGTCACCTGTAGATCTGCTGAGCTTCCGTCTCTCCTGTCGCTAGCTGTCGAGATCACGCTAGCAAATCACAGACGTGAACATCCAGGCAGGGTAATGACCTCCGAGCAAAGTATTTCTATGCTCATTTTGTGTTTCCAAAGTGTGTTCTCAGTGGACGCCCACACCCACGGTCCCATCGGTGCGTTCCAAACAAAACATTCTCTCCACTTCCATACAAAACAACTCGGCTTTTACTTTTTAACGGATTCACAACAGAGAGACGCTTCGTTATTTTGCTACTTAACACGGCCCTCTTCATTATTTATCACTTCCGCTGCTGAACTCAATCCGACGTTATCTGCATTTTCACGTTTAACCCCCAGTGAGTATTTTAACGATGAATAATTTTGGAGATAAACATTTGATCCTCATCTGAAATGGTGCATCCATTCTGGGCTCAAAACACAGTGAAATCGTGCCAATACCTTATTTTGATCTTTCACAGTCATGGTTTGTGTAGTGGGATTAATCGCAGCCCTTCAGTGGAGCTGATGGAACTGCAGAGTTGTGCTTGGAACTGGAAATATTCTTCACAAATGATTGTGCATGGAAAAAAAAAAATAATGAGATTTTTTTTTTTTGTGAATAATTCAAAAGCATCCATTTATTTTCCCCCAACATTTTATCGTCTTTTTTTTTATCATTGAGAATTGCACGCTCAAACTTTGTCATTAAAAAAAATTAAAAAAAAAAAAAAGCATGAGCGCCACCAGCAGGATGGTGGTTAAAAGTGTTTTATTCTTTGAGCATCATTACTGGCCGGTCACCTCTTGGCTTCTGGCTGTGCACTCAGCCATTGATTATTGTATCATCAGGGATAAAGGAAGAGGGACAGGACTGGTGGACGCCAACAATCAGCCAATCACTATATTGTCTCCGATGTAAAATATAATTCTAGGATCATAGGAACGCAGCGACTGACGCTAATGAGACATCTCGAGTGTAAACACACCAGCAACCACTAGTTGGCGACATACCCAAGATGCTCGTCAGAGGGAACTTACATTGCGTTCGTCTATGAGGTAAAAAACAACTTTATTTGCTCGCTTCATGTTGGTCAGGGCCACCACTGCATGAGTCACCAATAAAAGACACCAAAGCGCAGACGTCTGGGCAATTTATTTTGCATCAAGACTTTTTCAGACTGGCTGCGATGCAATTTAGTATCCTAATAGGCTGCCAGCGTTTGAAACAACAGACCTCAAACTCCAGCAGTGGCAGAAAGAGGGAGTTTGGCCTCAGACGAGAACTCAGATGATGTTTGTGATTGTTCTGAGCGGAGCTTCAGATGTCAGAAATGAGGAGTTCTTTTGTGGAACAAGAGGAAGAGGGAGACAAACCACCGATGGACTGAAATACTTTCAAAGTATTTGCTCTGACGAACAAACAACCCAGCGCTGCCACAAACTGCGGCATCTGTTTGCGCTCCTTCGACGGGACGCCGTCGCCGGTTGCGTTAGCGAACGTCGCAACGCTTAACGCTGAAGCTACAACTCCAATCTGCCATCGCGCAGCGTCCTTCCTGACACCAAGCGAGCGGCAGCGCGGCTCCACAAACACCAGGCGCGCATCCGTGAACACGTATATTTGCGTGAGGGTGCCGATACGTAGCCGAGCGTTTCCTCCCGCTCGGTTGTCTCAGACTGGCGCACGTGCACGCACACAAACACACACAAACACACACACACGCGAGATCATTTCCTCTCAGATATCCAGTACAAGCCGAGCGTGCTTGTCTCTCGGCTTGGTTAGCTGGGCCATGAATTATTTGCCGCTCAGCTACAACCCCTGGTAATATGATGAGAGCACAGCTGACTGAGCAAAGCACTCTCTCCAACACACACACACACACACACGCACACAGGACGGAACATACACATGTGGGACTGACTTGAAACCACCAGCATACAAACTAAAGTGCACGGCGAGCGCGCACGTGGCTACGCGCAAATCGCAGCAGGCCGCACACGGCCGGCTGCGGAGATGAGAAGTGACAGCGAGAGTTCGGCGGAGCTCTTAGCCGGGACGCGGCCGCGTCGGGAGACACACATTTACAGCTGTGTGCTTTTAGCATGAGTCTGTTCGGGCCACGCTCAAGCCGACATCCTCGCAAGCCCCAACGCTGCGTATCGACAGCTGCGGAGTCGCCGTCCATCACTCCGTCGGCTGGAGAGCAGCCAGTCAAGCAACCGAGTCAACGCGTCTGTCTGCACCATCGCTGGTAATGTTTACAAATCCTCACAGAAGTAGATTATCTAGCGCAGTTTCAATGAGGTTTTATTGTCTTACTTTAGTCCAAACAAGCTGTCTGTAATGTTCATATCTATCTAGACTGCCGCTCAACAGTTTGGGGTCAGTAGCTGCGTTTCCATCACCCCTAGAATTGCGCCAAACCTAAATATGGCAATAATAACTAAACTATAATAAACTTGGAAAAACCTCTCAAACGTGGCTGAAAGGTTTTGAGGCTCTCATGAAGTGGTTTTTCCACACGCATCCGTATTGAGGAATATCGCAACAGTGTCACGGAAACACTTTTGTCGCATTGACACGTCAGCTGACCAGTGAAAATGACGCATTATGATTGGACGGAGGAGGATATGGAATATTTTTTTTTTTTCCAAGTCATCAAAGAGGAAAATAATAATAATAATAATTCTGGTCAAGTCTGCGGTTCTGCTAGAGTTCAATGCAGAAATGAACGCGTGACCCCCAAAGCTTTGAACTGTAGTTCATGCTGCACAGCCAGCGAGTGGCAGACTGCCGTCAGAGCAGTGCTGAGTGCAGCTCAGGGTGGCGTTTGCCAGCTTGTGGAACATCTCGCAGGGTCGGCTTGGTTTTCGAAAGAGACGAAGGAGGCCAAGCACAAAATGACCGAGGCCAGGGCACTAAAACAGTGAGTGGAGTCGTTTCTCTTGGTGCGGAATGGAGATGGGGGGATTGGAGAACTGCAACTGGAAAAACGGGCTCGTCTCACACCAAATGATAACCGGAGGTGACTGTAATATTCATGGAACCCTCGAATCCACTTCTCTTAAAAAAAAAAAAAAAAAGGGAGCAACGGAGCTCTAAAGATTTTTCCTCATCATTGGCAAAGCAGTTGCGTGAAACACGCCAGGCCTTGGGTGGCTTCAGCTGTTTACTGAACCTTCCGCTTCACTAACTTCACATCTATTATACAACACTGCGTTACGGCGCTTTACTTCAGGGGCGAAGAGGCCCTTCCTTCGTGGCATCGTTTGAAAGAGCGCAGACCACTGCTGCATCTCCAGTCATCACGTCGCAGCTCTGAAGCCACTGGGGTCCGCTGAGACCAAAGCACAGCAGCAGCAGCAGCAGCAGCAGCAGCAGCAGCAGCAGCAGCAGCAGCAGCAGCAGCAGCAGCAGCAGCTTCATCTGCCCGGCCAAGCTCTCAGAACTCCAGCATCTTCATGGCACAGACTCAACAACAATTTGTAGACCGCTGCTGACAAAAGGATGCCCATGTTCAAATCTTATGACGGCAAAAACACAGTTTGCGCAGATCTTCAAGCAAACCTAAAAAAAAGTAAAAATACACAAAAAAAATCAGTTGTGTCTTCAGAAAGAATTTAAGAAAGTGGACTAAATAAGAGAAGAATTGGAGAGAAAAAAATGATTGAATTGCAAGGAAAACTTTTCCAGCAGTAGTTTTTCATTGTCAAGAATTATTAGTTGTTATTGTGATTGTTAACACTCAACAATGTCAGTGGAATGCATCAAGGAATGGCGTAAAATTAAACAGAGACATTTCTAATTATTCCATAACACTTTTTTAAATTATTACAGCCCCATGGAGCCACTCCTATTAAACCTCCAGGATGAGTCTCTTTGTTTAATAATAACCTAATTACGAATGGAGCAGTATAGTAAGTATCATGTGGAGTGTGACAGTTAATGGAGCGGCCATGCGTTAAATTGAGAAGCGCTGGTAGCTTGGTTTTTGTCGAGCAACGGTTAACATTAATGTCACACGCGCCAATATCAATATATTCAATTGTTCCTTTGTGCATAATGCAAGCGCCTGGCGGTTTATCTAACTGTGCGGGGATGAAATGTGGCAGATCAGTATTGACTCGCAGAAGCGCACACATGCTGCTCCACGAGATGACGGCAAATAAATTCACACTTTATTGCAACACACCAGAGGTTAAAGCCCCCATTTTATTACACATTTACAAACTGGTTTCATTCTTTCTCCACGTTATTGGTCGAGGACATTGTGGAGAAATATTCTAGCTTGAATTTCTGACAATATCACAGCATATTCAGCACATGTCCGTCTATTACGTTGACATGAGAAGGTAGCCACCTTGCTTGAAGCAAGGCAGGGAATTAAGCTGTAATCTGCGGTGGACTGCTGTGAAATCCAAGCCAGCCTCAAAGGATTGGTAGAAAAAGGCAATTTCTAGTGACGGCTGACAAATAAGGAGGAAAGCAGCAACAAAGGACGATGGAAGCGTGGAGGGAGGAGGAATGTGGATGCAAATGGAAAACAGAGGGGGCGATGCGGCATCTTCATTGGGATAAAGAATAGAAGAGTGCGAGGCAAAGCGGTGAAATGGCGCCACTCCATTGTCTGATTCAAACTAATTCACTCACAAAGTCAAATATGGAAATTTGAATGTAGCCAGGAGCTGACGATCATCATTTCCCCCCAAGAAACAGCAGCAGTCCAGCTTGACCAGCCACACACTTGAAAAGTGAAAATAACTGAATTGGTCTTCAGGGTGGAGCCGCTTCTGCTGACGGACGATCATGTGTTTGTCATTACAGCCATTACTGTCATTCACTCTGACACACGGCTCTGCTCTGACTATCACTTTGAACGGAAGTGCTTTTCTCCTAGACGGACGTGAAGGTCTAACCCCTGAACACACAGAGCAGCAGTGGAACGGCAACCACGTGCACTCTACAGACGTGCACTCTGCAGCCAATAGAATCCATTGCAGTCAATCTGTGGGATTCCTCTGCACATGGAGCGGCAGTGTCGCAGGAGTGGCGCGACGCTCTGCCGCGGCGCTGGCAGTTTTCCACCCGCATCAACAGTAGAGCAGCACGAGGCGAGCGTCACCCCAAACAGGAAACCAATTACTGAGACTATCCAGTAACTTTTTACTAGACTTGGGACCAATTCCAATTCCTCCCTTAACTCCTCAATCTCAACCCTCGCCCTCAACCCTCAATCTTTGGCCCTCCAAAATAAGTGTCAGGGCCATCTTGTGACTTAGAAATGGGACACCCCTTAAGTGCAGTTACGTCTTCAGACTGTGGGGGGCGGCCTTACGCCAAAGCTACGTCCAGTCTGTCAAGAAGACGAGGAAAAAGAAGAAGGTATACAAGTAACGTGAAGCCGGGACCGCCGGTCCGGCTGACAAACATCGTAAAGTTAAAAAAAATAAATGTTACGCAACAACGATGTCCATAAAAAAGTCCTAAACTAAGACAATGAAATGGTTTGGTAATATTTATATCTTTATTAACTAAGAAAATACTTCCATTTGTAGCTCGCTTTTTTTTGTCGCCATCTTTTTTGAAGATGTCTTGGTGAAAATACACAATGCCTTCTGGGTAGCCCTTACTGCCAAGGGTGGTGCTGGAGAATCTCAATATTGAGGGCCATACAGCCCTTAAACTTGTCCCTCAACTTGACCTTCTGAGAATCGGGACAGCACTTGCACTGTGGCGTCAATCACAGATAAAGGGCCACGTAAATCAGGAGCAAAACCCTCCACTCATTCAGCCACGAGGGTGCTGGCGGGTCGATGAGGTCACGTGATGTGGATGGTTTTATAAGCAACATCAAGAGACAAGGAGAGACAAAATAAATAAACAAATAAAAACAGGCGCTGTGCTTACAGACTCTGAGCTCAAAAGTCTCAATGTGCTGAAATAAATGGTCCAATTAGTGGCTCTTTTGCTGCTTTTACACCCCTGTGCAAAGAAGGGCTGCCAAAATGTATCCTTTCAGTTGGATGTGATAAATATTTAATGCAAGAAAACATCTTTTTTTTTTTTTTTTTTTTGGCCTGCGGAGGCGTTGTTGTCTTTATACGGTCATAATGCAAGATTAAATTCCGGAGCATCGGTGCCTCCAGTGGGGGGAAAAGATGCCATGGAAACAACTTACACATGAGATGGGATCATGGATTGCCGGTTCATTCATCGGAGGCTCAGTCGAGGCACACAAATTTGTAATGTTGTAATGCTGTGGCATTTTAAAGCTCAAACATTCTAGAGTGCATCTGCAAATCACCGACAAAGAATCCAAGGAATTACATCAATGCCAGAAGAAATGTTTTGTTTTTTTCCATAGAGCGTTGTTAAAACATGGCTTAATGCATGAGGTGGTGGCTGTTTTGTGTTTGATTTGTGTTTACTGCCGACTGAAGGAAAATCTCCTGGCAAAGCTGCAAAGTTTGGTTTGACGTCGCGATTTCTGGCTCCCATCTCGCTTGTTTGTGAAAGAAAAGACTCAGCAGAGCCTACTGTTCTCAGTCAGTGAAAAATGAACTTCAAAATAAAAGTGTTGTAACATAGAGCTAACAGTTCAAGCTACTCCTGGGAACTAAGGAGGAGCACGAGGAAGCCACTCTGGGGATTTGTCAGCACGTTCTCTCCTAGAAGCTCGAAGCCAGGCAGTGCGCTGTGCGTCGCACTCGCAGTGAGTGCCGCGTGTCGTGTGATGGTGTGGAATGCACACTCCTTCCTGTTTGGCCATTTAAGAGGACGGCCCCAAAGCCATTTAAAAAAACAATCTATCGCCAGTTCTTCTGCCGCAAAGGATCTCTTAGCCAATGGTGGCCGCGCTCAAGAGTCATGCATCTCATATCAGCAGAGCTGCACCCCCCCTCAGCTCTGAGCCAGTGTGGGCGGCGGCCTCCCAGCAACGCCGGTCTATCTGGAGCAGTTGTTGAAGCAGCAGCGCTGCTCACACCTCCACCAAACCTCCGGATCAGTGACGGCGCTGAAGACGCACAGATGTTGGCGTCCCGCCGGAGGTCCCACCAACCGGTGCCCATCCTGCTCCTCACAACAAGTATCCAGGGACAAATCATCGCCGAGTGAGAGCTGCTTTTAGCCCTGGATTCTCAATGTTGGCATAAGAAGTCAAATCTTCACCTTCGATGTTCAGCAGCGTCCTGTTGAAATGCTTTGATCTCTGCATGGACTCTAAACCATCACGGCCCCTCTGCAGTCTAAGATGAAACACATGAAGAAAAGACTCACTGGGTGGGTGAGCATTTCCTGTGAATGTTCAGTTAAAGCCTTGCAAGAAGAAAAGCCTTCACTTCTCTGTGGCTCAGGAGGTAGAGCGGGTTGGCCAATGACCCAAAGGTTGGCGGTTCAAATCCCGCTCCATCCCAGTCTGTCGTTGTGTCCTTGGGCAAGACGCTTAACTCTAAATTGCTCCCAATGGGTCTGGCAGCGCCTTGCATGGCCGCAGCCACCCACTGGTGTGTGAATGTGTGCGTGAGTGGGTGAATGAGAGGCCTTGGTGAAGCGCTAGAGAAGTGCAGTCCATTTACTGCACTTCTGCAGTAAACATATGTCCAAATATGTTTGGACATGCGGTGAAATCTCTCAGAATTCCCTGAAGTAGCGCGATTACACTTCAATACTCAAAGATGACATTAACATGAAGCTTTGTACCATAGCTTTGTTTGAATTGTACCTGCAGTCGATGAGGTGAAATATGTCCTATATATTTCTGATTTCATTATGAATGAACAGTTTGTTGGCAGAAAAAATGCCAGTCATGCCATGCATCTGTTTAACCGTCCAAATGAGTTGTGCAGTAGTTTGTGGCTGCTTGGTTCTCCTCACAGCTGGACTGTACTTTGATCTCATGTTGTGTGGCTGATACTGTAACCAGGGGGGCCCACACACACTTTTCATCACCGACTCAAAATGATGACACACGGTTGGAGGAATTAATGGCCATGCATGAAGACAACGTTCTGTTTAGGATGGAAAAAAAAAAAAAGTGCATTCATTTTCTAAATAATAATCAATGAGAAACAACATTTGATCCACTGGTTACAATTAATTACAGTGTTTAGTGAATCTAAAGTGTAGTTTGTATGTTTTGTTGTTATTATAAAATGTTTACCAAGTGAATTGTGGGAATTATGAAAAGTGAAACAGGACATAACATGAAATAGGACAACATGCATCAGTAAGTAGACACTACCAAACACATCCTGTTGGACGTGGATGCAGCCTGCTTCTTCTTCCTGCTTCTTCCTGCTTCTTCTTCCTGCTTCTTCTTCCTCCTTCTTCTTCCTGCTTCTTCCTCCTGCTTCTTCCTCCTGCTTCTTCCTGCTTCTTCCTGCTTCTTCTTCCTGCTTCTTCCTGCTTCTTCCTCCTTCTTCTTCCTGCTTCTTCTTCCTGCTTCTTCTTCCTGCTTCTTCCTCCTTCTTCTTCCTGCTTCTTCTTCCTGCTTCTTCCTGCTTCTTCCTGCTTCTTCTTCCTGCTTCTTCTTCCTGCTTCTTCCTGCTTCTTCTTCCTGCTTCTTCCTCCTGCTTCTTCTTCTTGCTTCTTCTTCCTGCTTTTTCTTCCTGCTTCTTCTTCTTGCTTCTTCTTCCTGCTTTTTCTTCCTGCTTCTTCCTCCTGCTTCTTCTTCCTGCTTCTTCCTCCTGCTTCTTCCTGCTTCTTCTTCCTGCTTCTTCTTCCTGCTTCTTCCTCCTGTTTCTTCTTCCTGCTTCTTCTTCCTGCTTCTTCCTCCTGCTTCTTCTTCCTGCTTCTTCCTCCTGTTTCTTCTTCCTGCTTCTTTTTCCTGCTTCTTCTTCCTCCTGCTTCTTCTTCCTCCTGCTTCTTCCCCCTGTTTCTTCTTCCTGCTGCTTTTTCCTGCTTCTTCTTCCTGCTTCTTCCTCCTGCTTCTTCCTCCTGCTTCTTCCTCCTGTTTCTTCTTCCTGCTTCTTCCTCCTGCTTCTTCTTCCTGCTTCTTCCTCCTGTTTCTTCTTCCTGCTTCTTCTTCCTCCTGCTTCTTCCTGCTTCTTCTTCCTGCTTCTTCCTCCTGCTTCTTCCTCCTGTTTCTTTGTTTGTTTGTTACGTCTCGGCTAGATCCAAGTCGGAGTTGACTGACAGCTCCAAATTAGAGTTACTCGTGGTTCACAGAGTACTGAATGCGCAAGCTGTTGGGTGAAGGTTGAAAAATATCCTACAAGCGCGGCGCAGCGAGTCTTTGATGGGATTTCTGCCTTATTTAACCGCAGCCAGAGTGAAGAGCGAGACAAGGACGACTGTTGTCGCGTCTGAACCGTCGTCACCCGGGGTGCTCAATCAGCCCGCTGCTCACCCGCCGCCGACATCACGCACCCTTGAGAAAACAGCAGTCAGGTAACTGTCAGTTAAAAGTTGCCCCCCCACCCCTACGGCACAGCGACGCACGAGAGTCAGTTGTCAGTCTGGTGTGATTGATCTGCATCATTTCACTCCAATCAGATTAGCTGCTTATCCAGGGACGGTGTGGTGCGATTGGGGGGGGGGGGTAACCTTCCCTCCAGCGTCGCTCTTACAGAGTTACCTCTAATCCAGTGCTGTGTTATGTACACGTGGGGTATTGCAGCTATCCATGGACCTCATCTAGTGCTCACAATCAAAGGGGCTTCTCGCATCTTTTGAATTTTGAACAGCAACGTCAGTGTGCTCGAGCCCAGAGTCTCAGTCAGAGACAACATGAACATAACGAGCCATGAATTAAAAACCAGACAGAAATTCATTTTTGCTGCTGGACATGCAGATTTCTCTCAACATTTTAGAAACTGACTGTAGGTGGAACTGAACTGTTTTGTGCTTGTGCGAATAGCGGCTTGTGAGGGGTTTTTGGCTATGTCACTAGCTGCGTTTCCATGACAGTTTTTTCAAAATAAAAGTGATATTTCTAAAATTTTGACAAAATTACGGGCTGTATATTAAGATTTTACCAATGTGAAAATAATAAATTGAGGTAAATTTTACACGCTGGACCTTTAACACGTCTTCCCAGGTCTGTGATTGGCACATGCTTCCTAACTTCAGCTGGAGAGAGCACAGAGTCTTTGCTATGGGAGCAGTGTTTGGAATGACTCATCTCTCTGGTGTCTTCTCCAGGTCCCTCGCCCCCCTCCAAGGCTCTCTGTGATCTTCACCATTTAACAGCATCACAGAAGAGGCCCACGGCCCTAAATCTCACATCTGCCTGGAACTTGTAATTGAAAACGTGAGATATTGTAAATTAGTATGTCAACCAATGACACGCGGTGAGCAAGCGACAGTCTTTGGAGTGTGTGTTGCCATTCTGTCCCGGTGTTACTGGCCCTCGACATCGTCAAGGCCATTCAATTCGACCTCCCCAACACCCAGATGGTGCCACTGAGCTTAATGGCCGTTGAACACCACTGAACCAACAGTTCATCAATCAAAGTTTGCAGCTGAGTGAGGAAAGGTCCAGACTCAACCGACCATTGCAGCATCATCCTCAGTCCGCTGTTCATGTGTAAAATAAAAAAAGCATTTATCTGCAGAGACCTTCTGATCGTTCATCCAACACACACTTGGAGTAAAACATACCTCAGACTGTCTTTGCTGTATTTAACAAAGCTCTGCCTGTTGGAGCAGGTGCAGCTGCGTCCAGGTGACATTTGGAAGCAACACAAAGACAGAATTTACAAGACGTTACATTAAAAGACCTTCCGTGAACTGTGTCTTTTGCATTCAGAATCTTTATTCGCTTATTATTTACATATGCACATTTATCAAGCTCATGCAAACCAGCCACAGTTTCCAACAGTGCATAGCAATGAAAGTCATATGCATGTGTCTTCATCTTCAGATGTATGTTTGCTCTAAATAATGCAATTACAGTTTCTTCCTGTTCCATAATGATGCACTTAAGGACCATCTGCTCTTAACTAGATTGATGTTTTTTTTAATTATTATTGGCTGAATATACAGCCTGCAAGCCAATGCACCATAGCCTCCCTCCCTCAAAGTGTAAGATCAATTCATTGGCCATCCCCAAATGCATTTTCTGATGATGAAGGAATGGTGAATAATATTTTAAATGTGATTATTTAGATCCATTCAACTGAATTATGTTTGACGTCAAACAGCAAGGACGCTGGTATCTGCATCTGCAGTGGAAAGTGATGCTAAATGTTCTGAATGTTTTTCTGGTGCTCTGCTTTTTCTATACTACCACTACTACTACTACTACTACTACTACTCACACTACTGCTGACTGAATGATAGCACATATCCCAGTAACTGGCTGCATGTCACATGACCCTTCGCTATTGTCTTTGTTCAATTTCCAGCCACCCACTATGGTTGTTTCAACCGTTTTGAAGATTCCTCTTTGGTTTGCATGAGGACTGATATTAGTTGTTGACAGTGTTTTTCTTATTGCAAACCAGTATTAAAGATGTCGGTAAGGAGCACACCTTGCTATGTATCCATGCCAACAGAACGCAGTGCAGAAGCAGAAGAGTTTTTTTGCTGAGGCAAGAGCTCCAGCTCTGCTCCTGTGGTGGTATCCCTGGTATCCCCGGGCAGTTCTGGAGTCTGCAGCTGGGGTGAGATGTCAGCAGCGGTGCTGAGTCAACACATTCCTACAGCAAGGTCGCCTGAGTACCGTTTCACTAATTGCCATCCTGCTCTACTGGGGATGGGCATCGGGAAACCTCCCAACATTCCACTGATGTGGCAGGGATCTTAGAAGTTTGTTTTTGAACGTGAAAACAAAAAAAGTGGAAATAACTCACTTCCTGTTTGTCGGGCGAAAAAAGTTAGAGCGTACGAAATGTCGGGCTTGAAGAGACGAACGTGTGGAATTTTTCCCCGTAGTTTTTCGACCTTCCTTGTGGAAGCTAAGGCCATTTCTTATTTTTGGACGCCTCTAGGGGGCGCTAGAGAGTGGAATTTTGCCATTTTCTCTTCATTTTATGGAATTTTCACCAGTTTCTGACCTATGTGGGAGATTTAATTGACTTTTTTTGGTTGGTAAGGGGGTCAAATTTGAGCGGAAAACGGCGGCGGAACTATAATAATATAGAAGTAACGGACGAAGAACAATCGAGTCTTCGCCCCGACCTGCTCTGATGATCATAGCAGGTCTTCGCTCGGGCTCAGTCCCAAATTACAAACTTTTAAAAGCTCTTTATTTGTTTGTTCTTACCTTGGCGGCCCCGTCTTGTCGTGCAGTCGTCCAGTTCTGCAGCTGGAAGCCGGTTCACCAGATCACGTGAAGGCTGCAATTATAATAATAAAATCTGTTTCGAGTCGCATGTGTTGAAAGAGTACAATCCACCAACAGAACTCTCCTTGACACAACATGTTTTCTTTTTCTTTTTTTTAAATTTACCTCCATCAAGAAATATATAAACAAGTCCGGGGACCAATATCCTGTTGCTCTGAGGCAGCCGGGCCCAGGAAAGCCCTCAGGCCAGGATCTCAAAAGTTTGACATGAGACCGAAAATTCTAAAACTTTCAGTTCACATTCATTTCACAATGAAGGACCCACAGGACCCCCCGAGTCATTTACAACCCGAGCTGTTTCTCCCGTTGAATACACATACGGTGCTCTCGGCAGATGCCCAAGGTGGCCTTAATGTCAGCGAGCATGATGGAAAGCCAATTCAGGCTCTCAATGATATATGATCACCCTCTCAAACGGGGCATTATTGTTTCCCCATTTGACCGCCTGCTCCCACTCTTTCACATCACTTTCCTTTTTCTTCTCGCCACTCTGCAGCTTCCAGTTCCTTCCATCTCTGTCTCCAGGTTTTTATGACCTTCTGTCTTCATCATTTCCCCTCCTTCTTTTCAGTCCGGCGTTCCGCAGGTTTCCTCGGCTTTTTTGAGGTTTTGCGGAAAGGAGACGTTTCAAACTCGGCTCTCGACCCAGTTTCAACATCAGTTGACCTGCCGAGTCGTTCTGCCTCTGCAGTGTTCAGGCGTGGCCTCCTGATCTGGACCCGTCAGTGGAAGCAGCAAGCAGAGCTGTGTTTCCATGACAGTTTTTCATAAAATGAAAGTAATATTTCCAGAATTTTGACAAAGTACGATTTGCAGGTGTTTCCATTGAATGGTGTGAAGCGCATCAGCCGTAGTTCTGATTAAATCCCGTCCTGCGAGACCCCACTGTGAGGAGGACGGAGGTACAAAACATTTTTCAGTTTGGAGCATTTTCATTGGTCAGTGAACTGGTCATGTGACCCCGTACGTCACGTCCGCTGATGTGTAAATGCAAAAACAAAGTGTCATTTGACGAGGTGCACATGACATTGACAAAGCAGAGACAAAAATATGTTTCATGATCATGAAATGACTATTTCTATGAGACCTGCACTAAACACTCCTAATCACACTGTAATTGTAGCCATCGACGCCATTCAATCAATAATTCTCTTCCAGGCTTTTATTTATATTTAATTACATCCTCGCTCCCCTTTCCCTCCTGGTACCTCTGTTGCCGTTTCACTCTCTTTGGTCACAGTCATTAGCTTTCTTTCCACATCTGCTGAACTTATTGTTATTCCATTCATCATCTCTGTCAAGTACAAATTGCTTCCATTCTACGGTTTTGTAGAGCCATCTAGTCCCTCAAGGTATACTGCAAACTTTGCTTTCCATTTGGAGTCAGCATGTTGATGTCCAAATGCAGTAACAACAGGGTTAGTTTACAATTTATCACCCCGACCGACATCACCATATTACACATATTAATATGTTATATTACATTATAACACATTTTCAGCCAAGAAGATAGAGTTAATCAGAGTTAATCAGAGTTAATCTCTAACTAACAGCAGGGAGATTTCTAATCTAGGGTAGCTGAAAACAACGATCAATGAAATTCAATCAAGTTGTATTAGTGTGTATTTGTATTCATTAAATGCATTTACATTGGATTTGCATATCATGAGACCCTTAAACCATGTGGGGGAAACTTCAAAAACACTTAACAGGGTTTAAAATAACCTGAGAGAGAACTGTAGGAGGATCCTTCTCTCTAGGACGGGTAGACGTGCAGTGGGTGTCGCATAAATACATCCAACGGGTGAATGAAGGACCCAGTTGCAACACGAAGGCGGAGTTGCATAGAAAAATGCTTTTAATTGGTCCCGCTAAAGAACGCTAGAAATTCCCTCGAGTCAGGTGATCCAGCAGATAGTGTTGCAGGACAAACCCACAGCCTGAGGGAGGCTAACAAACTCCACTAGCGACTGAAGTGGTATTCGAGGACAAGGACAGAAAGCTGGTGGTGGTTGTACTGGGAATCAGACAAGGGTTCTGGTCAGAGACTGGGTCTGCAGGGCATTGACGGCTCCGCTCACTGCATCAGAGACTATTTAAACTCTGGTTTGGCAGCAGTGCTTCCTGTTAGAACGGTGAAATGTTTTGGGAACAACAAATGATGTTAAATATGTATTCAACTGAAAAAACTGAAAGAAACTTGCATTCAAAAATACAATCCAAGGGGAAAAATCATCATAATGTCCAGATTAATTATGACCACGGTACCAATATGGCTAAATTCAAAAAAGGGACAGAATCCAGAACAGAAGCTATGTTTTAAGTTGTCCAGCTTGTTTCCAAGGGTGGCCAATGTTCCAGTCAGCGCCCAATAGCAGTGTTAGCAGACATTCTTCTTATAGCGTCAAGAATGCTATTCTGGGAACCGTTGGATATAATGGCAAAGGAGTTGCCTTGTAAAAACCGCTCACAGCAGTTCTTCAGCAACCAAATTATACAACTGATTGCTATTCTGCAGCCATGACAACGTTCTGTAGGAGTCAAAAACTGCAAGTGACAAAAGAGTGTGTTTGAAACAAGCAAGGTTTTTCAATTTGCATCGCAGCAGATAACCTTCAACCCACTCAAGCGTTGTCGTGTGAAAGAGCAGACCAAAAAAAACAAAAAACTTTCTGAAATAAGAGTTGAAAAACTCCTGTTGAAACTGGAATTAACAGAATGATTTTTTTGACAGGGCGTCACGGTGGCGCAGCGGTTAGCGCTGCCGCCTCACAGCAAGAAGGTTGTGGGTTTGATTCTGGGGCCCGGGCCTGGGACCTTTCTGTGTGGAGTTTGCATGTTCTCCCTGTGTCTGCATGGGTTCTCTCCGGGTTCTCCGGCTTCCTCCCACAGTCCAAAACATGCATGTGAGGTCAATTGAATATTCTAAATTGTCCGTAGGTGTGCATGTGAGTGTGAATGGTTGTCTGTCTCTATGTGGCCCTGCGATGAACTGGCGACTTGTCCAGGGTGTCACCCTGCCTTCGCCCTAAGACAGCTGGGAGAGGCTCCAGCAGACCCCCGTGACCCTGAATAGGAATAAGCGGGTATAGAAGATGAATGGATGAATGATTTTTTGACATCAAATTTGTAACCTGAATAGAAGCAAACAGATTTGCAAGAGAGAGGTTCTCACTGGGAAGAGACACTTCCCGACGTCACTTGGCACCTTTGTAGGCAGCAATACGTCAGACTGAAGATCCAAAGGTCCCTTACTCAGTCCCAGGTTGTGGAACATGGCTGACTGCTTTTCAGTGAGAATCAACACGGAGCTGGGCTGGCTGTCTTTTGCTCCAATTTAATAAATGAGACGTCAAGCAACACATTTAACATCCATTTGTTGCGTGTTCTTGTTTTTGCTGTGTCATTGTGTGTTCATTGTCCGTGTTCACTTTACTCCGCGTTTGTAAAGAAAACCACAGAATGGCATACTGTCCCATTATTAACCATTTAATACATTCTCAAAAGAATTTTGGAGAAATTTCACTTGGAAGTAAATCATGGAATTCTTTTCTCTAACGCAGAAACCCTGTAACCCAGGCAGTGGGAAGCTCGGAATGACAACAGTGAAACTGTGTGTGTGTGTGTGTGTGTGTGTGAACACTCACGGGAATGACAGTAGTTGTTGACTTCGAAGTTACAAAACACTCACAAAAAGAATAAAAAATACATTTTTAATGAAATGGGAGCGAGGAAGTGTTATCTCATCTAAACTGGATAAGGCATCACAAAAACAGCCAGTACACAAATACAAAATGCAACATTCTCATGGTTGGTAGTTATTAATGATATATGTTCGGTGAAAGTCGAACATTTCATGTTTTGTGTTCAGATTATCACGAAAAAAAAAACAAACAATCTGGCATCTACACAATGCAGTTTGTATGACTTGAGCACTGACAGTAACAGTGCACTTTCTTGGGTACATATTTGAATAAATATATAATGTGAGGGGGTTTTATACAGCAACAGCTTTCTGGCCTTTGGGACTTTGTGCATGCAGAGGGAAATTTCGAGTCCCATCTCCACAAATTATTTTCAGTGAATCTCAAATGCTTCTCTGAAGCAACATCACAGACCAACTTGCCCTTGATAGTGTTCTTGTTCTGACTGACTGACAGTGTTTTGTCACTGTGTGTTCTCCCTGTTTTTGTCTCCCATATCTCAGAGCAAAATGCTCTGTCAAGTCAAGGTGTGCCAGCTGCAGTGCTTCTATTAATACCACACTGTTGGTTGATTTATTTAAAGCGATGCCCTATTAGAAGAGTTTCTCCCACCAATCGCAGGCAACTAATCACAGTCACAGAGCACACAGCATCTCTTGAGCTCATGTTGTGGACTCTTATATTATGTTGAGACCATGACCATGGGTTTCTTTGGAGAAATCTCTTTCTTTTGCAGTTCTTGAATTCCATATATAAAGCAAAAGACCCGCTGTCCCATCGTGGAATTGGGGGGCTTGGACAAAACCAGGAAGCCACAGCATGGCCAGGCACTGGTGATGTGCAGGAGCACAGTAGTGCGATGGGAGACAAGGACTTGGGACATGGCCTTCAAAGGCGAGGCACACAAAGTTACTGAAGGGACGCTATGCTAATTGTCAACGGTCACGCATACACTTCAACAGTAGCTTATTGTAGAACTTACGGAAAGATTTTCACAATGAACAACAAGTATCAGATTAGCATGAAATTCACCAGCGGCTACGGCAAGCAAAGGCAACGGCAAGCTGCAGTGCCTGACTGGTTCAAGTTACAAAAAAGAAAAGAAGTCGAAGCAATTTCTCTCTCTCTCTCTGCAAACGATTTAAACAGAGCTAGCCTGATATTGCCGTATTAGCTGCTGCCCTCTGTTGGCCGCAGTGTGCTACTGGCGCGTCAAGCGAAGAGGAGAACGGCTTGTTTATCGAGGTTTTTTACGCACGTGCACATAACGTACCGTCCTGCTTATTCTGACGACAGAGCAGAGACGGCTCGGCAGGCTTGGAACCCCAGCCGAGCAGGTACCAACATGGTACCTGTCGGTATAGGTTAGTACCGGTTAGAACCTAGCGGAAACACTAACCGACCTCAGCCGACCCGACGAGAGCCAAATGGGTGCAAGTGGAAACACACCCTTGGTGTCTCAGCTCTTGGCATCTCCATTTCTCAGGAAGTCCTTCACTGTCCTCAGACCATGTCCTCGTCTGGCACTGAGTGTACCAGGAGAAGATCGGCCTCCTGTCCTGAACCGTGTGGCTTTCCTCTGCGTTGCTATTTACGAACCATCTCCTCCCTGCCCACGATTGGTCCTCAATTAAAGCCAAGTGTCTGCTTTTGATGTATGACCGCTGGAATTGCTTTGGCACCGGGAAGTCCTTCACCACTTCAGACCATTAGTTACTGAGGGGGAACACACGAGATTGCATCTGCCCTCGCACTATTTCAAACTAATGAAGAGTGTGATCCAAATTTGAGATGAAACAAATTGACTGCGAGGTGAAGTATTGAAAAGCACTAACATCTGTAGAATGGACCTGGCTTGGAGCTTCTGATCTGGAGGCGGGGCAAAGACTATGGAGGGAAATGTTGAGGGCAAAAAGCCAAAGAGCTGATTGTGAAGTTGTGTTGTTTCCATGACTCATGGTTGTGAGCTAATACATGATGAATAAGCGTTGGGGATTTCTGGAGTTGAGGAAATTGCAATTCATAAACAATAGCATTCACCAATGCATTGTTCCACATGCACATGGAACGAAAGAGACAGAAATTTCCAGAAGGCAACGGGGAGGAGAGGCAGGGCAGAAGGTGAAACACCACTGTGAAACAAATCGCTGAGGCAGAAAATATTTTAGGGTCACTTCCGACTCCCAAGTCATGCAAAAAACACAAAAAACAAATGTGACTTTGGCAGAGAACTAGGGCAGAGGGATAGCAGAGTTTTGGAGTGTGTGTGTGTGTGTGTGTGTGAGACAGTGGTAAAAGTTGCAGAGGCGGCAGAAATGGCCAAAAGTGATGCTGCTCTCCTCTGGGAACCCTGGTGAGATGTTTCCCTTTTCGCTCTTGTACTTTTAGCACCCTGACAAACCTGCTGCTGCCTGTTGGGTCACGGAGAGAACGGAGCAAGACGACGGGAACATTTAGTGTGAAGAGAGGCCCAAAGACGTTGACGTTGGTGAAGTTGTTGCTCGGTCATGAGCAGTTTCCTCACAGCAGTACATTAAGAATATATCTACTTTTTATTATTGTTTTGCTTTTCCTCAAACAGGCCTTTTTTTTGTATCCTCTGTACTTTTGGATGGAATCTATCAAGTTTTCTTGGGTTCACCTCCCAGCAGTCCCACAAAAGAGGGGATATCATCCACTGTTCAAAAAGGAGGGCACAAGCTAGAGATGAGAGCTTTTTTTTTTTTTTTTAATACAGATGTTTAGGGCAGGCCAACAACATGAGGGTAATCTACAGGTACTACCCGAAAAATTAGAATATCAGGTAAAAGTTGTTTTATTTTGGCAACTTAACATCAAAGATGAAAGCAACAAATTTTATTGAGCCATTCCACGCAAATTGACATCTCAAGCAGTTCCTTGTTGTAACTTTGCTGATTAAGATTTTCAGCTTATTAAAACCACAAAGCCACAAACTCAGAAAATTATTATAAAATTTGAGGTGTTTTTTTTAAGCTGCAAGACCTGATCAGCAAAATCCAAAGAAATCAAAACTTGAAATATATTGATTTGCATATTATTCCTTTATATAATATGTCACATTCACCTTTTAAGTTGAATTGCAGAAATACAACAACCTTTTCAGGATATTCTAATTTTCTGGGTAGTACCTGTACATATTGATCACTGTTCGGGTCATTAAAAAAAAAAAAAAAAAAAAAGTGCTGAAACAAAGCTCATCTGCATAATTCAGGACCTTCTGCTTCCTTTGCTGAGCTCCAACAGGCGTAGATGTTCCTCCGTCTTCAGGCGCTTCTTTTCACTCTCAGTCCAACTCTTCTCCCTGCTGCTCCTGTTGTTCCTCTTAATTGCTTTACCAAGATATTAATTGATGAAGCAGTCAAGTCGGCAGCTTAGGAGGGAACGACTGCTGCAGCGATCGATGGCAGGTGTTGTTCATGGGTCGATACGCACCTCTTACTAAGGAAAATATCAACCTGCAAAACAGCAAACAGAACAAATCAGTCTGTGCAATATCCACAAGAGCAGAGCGAGTTCTCCGGAAATAATCAGGTCAGGACTGGACTAAAGACTGAACCCAAGTTCACGACTCCCAAGCAAAATTTATAAATTACATTATTCAAAAAGAGAAGCACAACCGTAACACAAAGTGGTAAAAAAAAAAAAAAAAAAAAAAAAAAAAAATCAAAGGTTGGTGCTTTTCTTTCAAACACTTTCAAAGAAAGTTTGGAAGGAGTTACAGACAAAACATTTGGTTTATTAATTTTTCAGTTGCTACTGAGAAGTCACCACGGGAGAAGCTAAGAGAAAGAAAAAAAAAAATGACAAAGACCGTCAATACGCAGCCAGCTAAACTAGCCCAGAGGTGATTTGATTAAAACCTGCTGCATTATTCATCCGCCAGCCCCCCGGAGCCCCACGTTTATTGCATGACCGTTGTCATTTAGAGTGTGTTTGTGTAAAGGCTTTCAATAAGAGTCCCACATTGTTCCGTTAGCTGGGAGCTGAATACAGATGTATTGCTCCACTGTTGCTTCTGCGACAAGACAAGACAGAATCGTTCTCGCTGTTGACAGAGCACCTCAGGCTGCGTGTGGCCCTGGCAGAGCGGCGGCGGCGGCGGCGGCAGCGGCAGCAGCAGCAGCAGCAGCAGCAGCAGCAGCAGCGGCCGCAATCGGACTTCTTTTGACCAAAGCACTAAACTTTCAAACACTGTCATCATGAAATTACATGGGCAATATGTTCACACATATTTTGACAGGACCAAACTTTTGCCCTTTGTGTGATGCTTGAATGTATCCACCAACCCAATGCCCAGCCTCCTGACGGTGGCCACCTGCAGGGCTTCATGGCTAAAGATAAATCTCGTATAGCTTACTACTGTAGTTTTATAGTAGATTTTCAAGGTAGCCCAGTATTTAAAGGAAGACAATGACCTAAATATGAAACACGCTGTCCGGGTGGTTTCCTTTAAATACTGACTTTCTTTTTTTTTTTAAATGGCGGCACAAGATGGCAGCTAACTAGCAACAAGAACCTTGCTTCCTTGTATACATGAGAACAGTTCCAAGGCTAGGAAAACCAAATGACTTTGATTGTACTGTTACTGTGACTTTTGTCCATGTGTTTGAGGGCTGTATGTCGAGAAACGCAGCTAATTATGGAATAGCAAAATAAAGGAAGAAAAAACATTCTAAAAGTTGATATTTCTTTGCATGTTTTGTCACATGGTGTGTTGGTTTGTGGAGGGAGTCTTCAGCCAGAAGCTGATGCTGCTTGGGTTGCCATGGTGTCAAAAAGTTTGAGAATGAAACCAGCAGGTGCAACAGCGCAGGTCTGTGGGTGTCTGGGTGGTGAGGGCTTGCTCCCAGCACATCGTGGTCCACACCTAAGAGTGTTCATTAACTCTGAGGTGTGTATGTGACCAAGGCTGGAATAACCACCGGCTGGTTGGTTGGTTTCGCCTGGAGGAAAAGATGCACTCGTTGCCAAAAGCGCTGACGGTGGGAGAGGAGGGAACGAGGAGCACCAGACACGACTTGATGCAAGGTACGAGAAGACGAAGAAGAAATGTTGGAAATTCCAGAGGATTTGACAGGTGGCGTCTGATTAATAAAAAAAAAATCAATCAGGCTTTTGAAATTCCAAGAAGTTGCTGACGAGCTGAGTCATTCTCAGAGAAACGTGTCGCTAAGGGAGCCAATAGCTGGGTTTCAGATGAAGTCAGGTGACTTTGGAGCCCCAGCAGGAGGTCAGGAGGTCAGGAGGTCATTCTCAAGGGAAAGTAGGGATGAACCAAAACCCCCTCTGCAGAAGAAGTGGAGTACGAGTACTTACATTTCTGTACTCCCCAATACCGACTATTTAATAACACCAGTACACCTGGAATTCTGTCTAGAATTGAATATAGACTATAGACTATAGAATATAGACTATAGAATATAGAACAGTCCCTGTTATGTGTGTCTTGTGCTGTGCATTCAACCAAATTTACAAGTAGAAATTAGTTGGTTCATTTCAACACTAACAACAACAAGATCAAACTGCACCGTAAAATTGTGATTCTTGCCTTTGAGCACCACAGAATCACTACGAAGGCCTTTTGAGTGCCACCCTACAGTGTCATGTGTTGTTTTGTATGTTTGTTGCAACAGTTACAGTCTGCTTCTCTCTCCAGTGCACTCACAACATCCCAGTTTTCTGCCGTTGTTTGATTCAAACACTTGCATAACTTTATTGCTTCCCTTTTTTTTTTTTTTTTTTTTAATGTATTTTCTTTGCTCACAGCGACATCACAGACTTCCACATACTGCGTGACCTCCACTAATACACTATTACAATGCAAAGACAAAAAATAGGACAAGAGCGAAAGGGAGAAAATGAAGACACAGTCTGTGTCTCTTGTTTATGCCGAGCTGTGAGGAGAGCATATATGGAGCAAGAGGTTCACAACACCAAAGCTACTAATAACAGTTAGTGACAGATGTCTCTTGTCAAGAAAGAACCAAGGAAGAAGTCACAGCCTTGTCATTGGATTGATGTGTGGAAAGATGTTTATTTAATCTTTTATTGATGTTTCAGTTTTTTTTTGGTGAGAACAAAGTGTTGATTACCATAAGAAAAATCTTTTCTTTTTTTTTTTAGGGCAACATAGAAGAAAAGACACACTTGCTCTATTTTTTTTTTAATGTGTTTGGCGTGTCACCACATCTGTGTGGCTGTGCCAGTTCATTTCTGGCGCCTCTTCTTTGTCAGCTAAAAACAAAAAGCCATTAGTTTCCTGGCAATCACGTCTCTTTGAAGCCCTTGTGCTCGAGCTTACGTGAAGGAATGCGATTCCGTTGAGCTTTGAACATGCTCCTCTTCTCCTCATGTATGTCTAATTGAAATGACGCTTCAGCAACAATACAGCTCAACAGAGGGTGAAAATCCAATTTAGGAAGTTGATGAGAATGGGATTTTCTGCCCCTAATGATTTCCACTACTCTAAACATCAGGCAAAATGTAATTATTTGTTAAGTACTTCATTTGTGAGGTGAATATGAGAAACTACACTCGTAAGGATGTTTTGCCCAAATAAGTAAACTCCCTCTCAAAAGCAAACCGATAATAATAATAACAATAACAATAATAACAATAATAATACAAGAAAAAGACCAACTGTGGTGCCAGGAACTCAGTCCACAGACTCAAAATCCGGGCCCTTGAAAACTTTTTTTCCCCAAATGTCCAAAGTCAGACCTCGTGGTGCTGCTCAAAGCACAAATCTGCTGATTCATATATCCATGATTTCACAAAGAGAAATAAGATCCAAAGGTTCCTTGAAGCACTCTCTAATGGAGAAAACTTAAGGCCTGTGGTGTCCTCAAAGAAAATGTCTGGGAGGGAACTTCAGTGCTTTGCTGCTTTTCTTTTGCAAGCAACTTTCAGCCAAATGTTCTGCCCAACAATGGCCGAGTGTTGCCACAGTGTCTATTAAACTTTTACTACAACCTTCTTTGAGTTAAAGAGAGCCATTTCCATTCCACAGGTGCGCCTCGGAGTCGATGGCAATGGCAATGGCATGTTTATCATCACACAAAGACGACAAGCTCCCCCTTCAACTCCGAGGCAAAGCCCCTCAGACTGAATCACAACTCTCTCCGCCGCTGGAAAGACCCCATTAACCTTCAAACTCAACTCAGTGGAGATGTTGAGCAATAAAACTCTGAAGCAATTCATTTCCAAACCAGTCTGAAGAGGCAGTCCAACCACGTTTGCGGTTATGCAGTCATTTGCAGATGTACTAAACAGTAATGGGGAAGGTAAAAAGCTTTTAACATTGTCAAAAATGCCAAGCATAAGGATCACTGCAGACAAAGAGACCAGCATTCAAAATTAGAACTAAGTACAGACTGTTTTTTCTTCCACTTTAACAAACTGCTCTATTCATCACATATCGAGTGTTGCATTCACCTTCCTGCAATCTTTTAAACTCAAAACGTATCTCACACAATGAGACGTTCACCTGAGGAAGATTATCTTGCAAAAAAAACAAAGAAAAACAGGAACACTAACAATGCAGTGCCTTCATCAATTTCACCAAAAAGAGTAAAGACGCCCAACAGAACATTTTGCACCCAAAAAGCAGGCCTGTTGCTAGTCCCAAGAGTTGCTAAAAATAGTCAGCTCAAGCAACTGGCCTGGTATGGACCTTACTGTATATATGCATAGCATAGCAAATAATACTAGTATTAGAACAACCTTACTACTGCCAGGCGGGCAACCACAGCTCTATAGCCTTATACCAGGCGCGTTCACAATGTCAAAGACATTCTCAGAGCGACAAGTCAAGGAAAGGTTGACTTTGTTTTAAAAATGAATGAATGCCAACAGTCGCTGCTTATCAAGCAGTCACTTGTACAAAGGACAACCAAAGGCATCTCAAAGCGCTTTGCACCATCAGGAGAAAACCAGTCGAGCCCTCCAGAGCAAGCGAGGTGCGACAGACAGTGGGCAGGAAAAAAAAGTTTTACACCATCTGAATCAAAACCTATGAAAGTGACTGAGGTTGGGAGCAGCGACAACTAATTGCATCGTGTTTGGCTCTGTTTTTAAAAAAGCCAGCTGAAATTAGCTTGGCAGTTGACAGACAGCACAAGACAACACTGCCATGGGTGCAAGAAAGCAGTCAAGCGCGGATGACGAGAGACAAGCGTGGCATCGGGATGGACGGTTAATAAGAAAGGAAATAAAAAGGCAGAGAGAAGCGGCCGCCTTGCAGCCAGGGAGGGAGATTTCAGAGAAGGAAGAGGGCAGATCTGGAGGAAGCTTTCCGCTGTGGTAGAAAAGTATATAATTTTGCTGGATGGGATTCTATCCCTGAGCTGCCTAATAAGGCCCCCTGTTAGAAGACATGTCACTCTGAAGAGAGAGAGAGGGAGAGAGAGAGAGAGAGAGAGAGAGGCACGAGGCTGAGTCACACACTGAATAATACAAGAGGGAAGGCCACTGCTGGCACGCAGGGAAGATGTTGGAACCATGGAGGAGGCGTCTGAGGGAAGTGACTGAGGCCGAGGTGTTGACTTTACCAACTTCACTCAACCTCACTGGCTTCATTTTACTTTAATACAAAGACGCCCAAGATCAAGATAGACAAAATACACAAGAGAGACAATGTTAGGAGCTCCAACACACAGTAGAAACTGCTAACATTGATTTAAACATGACAGCGAGTGCCTGGTTCTTCACATGTTCGGATGATGCGTGCTCTCAGCGGGACAACGAAGTCAAATGTTTGTAACCCGGCAACGCTTCTGCAGCTTTGTCGTCGGTTTTACCAGCTGTACCACCTGGAGTTCAAAGTGAGAAAACTGAGGGGCTGCTCAGTGACTGTCACAGAAGGACATCAAATATCAAATAGCAGAAAGATTTAGACAAATGCACTCCATGCAACACAAGGCAAGATTCGAGGTTTGGTTCCTCAAACTTGACTGTCATGAAAGTTGTGAAAGCTGCTCCAGACCTGCAGCTAGCTTAGCAGCCCTGGAAGAACGACAGACAGCCAGAGTTTTCTGGCCTTTGTTCTTTGACTTGCCAGCAGTGAGCAGTTCGCTAGGTGAACTGGAACTTCCTCTCACTGAGGGAGGATTTGCTCCCTCAGAGCTTCTGACACATTTCCAGGAACTCTGCCTCTGGGGAGTAATGCAACAATAATGGCAACACTTGATACACTTTTGAGCTAATGCATGCTAACATGCTAACATGCTAGCTGGATTTTGTTTAATTGGTTGTTGCAAAAAGCAGTCTGGCTTGTTCTCAGGTACTGCAGTTCCTAGACTTGGCTCATGTGTTGTCCTATGTCAAAGTCTTCCTGCACCAGTCATGTTCTTGGATCATCCCAGTAGATCAAGAACATGACTACTGGGATGATCCCAGAAGATCATCCCAGTAGATCATCCCAGTAGATCATCCCATGAAGCCTCTTATAATGGAGTTCAAGGCAGAAAATTTGAACAAGACTTTTGAACCTTAGTGTATTCAAATTTGATAATAACGCACACATGGATAATAATAAGAAGAAGAATGAGAAGAAGAAAGAAAAAAAAAATAAATAAATAAATAAAAATAAATAATAAAAAAAAAAAAAAAAACAAGTCCAGTTGCCCAAACTCAACCCTTCTACCTCAAGATGACCTGGAGGACTGAGAACCTTCACAGACATATTATTATTATTACTATTATTATTATGGATGATTAATGAATGGCTGACATTGATGCTGGTGTGACTTTGACAACATGGTGCATTGAAGGGAAGCTGTTGTGACTCCGATATATCGGTGGAGGCGTTGGCCAAGACTGACTCACTCATCTTTCATCCTACCTGCTGTTGGTGTCTCTGTTCTGCCAGAGTTCCCTGACCTGGAAGAGAGAGAGAGAGAGAGAGAGAGAGAGAGAGAGAGGGAGAGCCACAGGAGAAATAACACACATTTGCACGCACACACACACAAACACACACAAACGCTCCTGGATGCTCTCACACGGCATTACGCACAGATTGATCGCACACTTTACAAAATGAGGCCCACTCAATATGCAGCCTGCCTCTGACCTGACGGCCGATCCCGTGTGTGTGTGTGTGTGTGTGTGTGTGTGTGTGTTGCGTGCATTAAACAGAGATGGGGAGTGCTGGTGCGACACTGGACGACAGTGTCAGCGGCAGCCAGGCAACAAAATAAATCCCTTCCCGCTGCCTGCACGCAGGCCGCAGCATTTGGCCACACGCTGGACAAAAGTGTGCAAAATGAAAGTGTGTGTTGTTGTTGTTTCTCACGTCAGTGGTGAATGCCAGCAGCAGCCCATGGCCTGCGCTCTGCTCACTGACATTTGAGCAGCCGTGATTGACAGAATGGGGCAAAGCGGAAGGAAAGTGTTGTGAAATCTTCCCTGAAAGAAAACAGCAGACTTGACGAGGACTTCAGAGAAGAACTCTTCACACTGGCTCCACACAGGACGAGGATTTAATATTTATGGACGGGTTGGTCAGTCACCGGTGGGTCTAAAATTTAACAGGGAACAGGAAACAAATGTATTTTATTTTGGTGGAACAGTGCTTAACTAATGAACGGTAACAAGGTCATAAAAATTCCGTCATAATCTCTTTATACCAGGTATTTAAAATTTTTAATTGATAAGATATACATGTAATATGTATATACACACACACACACACACACACACACATCTCTACAGAATTGTTGCCCCATGGGATACAGGAAGACATCGTTGAGCTCTCAGTCATCCCTCTGTAGGTATTTCTATTTTATTTTGTCATTTTTCTGAATTATGATCAAAACATTTCGAGAAGGCCGAGCCATAAAATTCACTGCTGCCTTCTTGGCTGCAGCGAGACGTGTCCCTCCGTTCTTTTTCATGACATTCACAGCATCAGTGAGCTTTAGCCCGGCCGGCCATTCACGCTGCTTGATAGCGGCCAGAGCCAAAAATAAAGACACGGCCTCATTAGCCGGCAGCCGCCGCCGCTATCGCTGTCGCGCACTCTGTGGACAGAAAAATAAGCTGGGATGTAAATCTTCCGCCGCAGCGTGGTCTGTCATTAACATGGCCACAGAGTTACACAATGGGATTGGTTTGTCAGCTTGATCCCTGAAACAATGCAGCAATAGCAAGAGAGTGAGGTCGGGCACAGCAGGGGGTGGGGCTTGCAGTTTAAAACCAGAAAAGACGGAGAAATCAAAGTGTCGTCGACATACTGCAGGTGCAGGAACACAAACTGGAAATAATTGCATGAAACACAGACCCGATGGAAATTGCGCCATCTGAACACTCTGGTCCCATTCAATGAGGTCCAATGCAATTTAAATGCCAATCATGTCGGAGGCGGTGCTAACTGTGTTGCTGCAAAAAAATGCTAACGAGCAACACAACGAGCTTCGCAATTGTTGCCAAGGTAGCCGAGGACTGGGTTGTAGTTTGCACAGTGGTCTGATGAGACACAGACAGTGTTGCCAGCTTGTTATCATTCAAACAGGGAATCAGCCTTCTGGACGCATCCTCCAATCAGCACGCAGGAGCCCAGCGTCCAGGCCAGCCCACTGCTCCACTGACTTGACTGACTTCCAGAGAGCAGCCAATGGCTGTCAAGTTTCCATGCACTGGAAAATACCGTCAATAAAAGGTTGTTCCAAGAACCCTGCAGTCATTTAAATATAGCAATCAATATGTAGAAATACAATATCCAGATACTGATCTAAAGTCCTGGCTCCATGGTCCCAGTCCTGGTCCTGGCTCCATGGTCCCAGTCCCGGCCCTGGCTCCATGGTCCCAGTCCTGGCCCTGGCTCCATGGTCCCAGTCCCGGCCCTGGCTCCATGGTCCCAGTCCCGGCCCTGGCGACAGTTGAGCGGCTGCGATCGTTGTCTCTTGCAGTCACTCTGCCGCCCTACATTCTCTCCACCACAAGGGGGAGCGGCGGCAACTTCCGTATTCCAATGGGGCGGCCCCGCCCACTTTTGCACATGCAGGCAATTATGCACGCAGTCTTTTGCAGATCGACACGCAGACCAACAAAGAAGCACACTGGTGCGCGAGCAGTGCAGCGCCTCCTCCTGGCGGAGCCTCGCGGCTGCTCCCAGAACTGCCTTCCACCATGTTGGCCAGGTCACCTGCTAACGAGCAGCTTCACAGCCACAGCGACCATATGTGAACATGTGCAACAAGCCAATTTGCCAGCTCTGAGGAGAGCAACACACAGAAACACAACCTGCGGACCCACCCACCCACACACACACACACACACACGAGAAAAACACAAAGATCCCCAGCAGACGCGCAACTCCTCAGGGACCCACAAAGGCTGGAAACAGGGAATGAGGAGGAAACAGTGTGGACATGTTACACACTCACACACACACATACTCTTTTTCAAAAGTCCCTGGATGTGATTTAGTGCTTTATAAATGGAAAATGATTGAACGCTGATTCTCACACGCGCCTGCAGAAACACACAAAAAAAAAAGCCTAAATCCATTAGTGGTGGAACTGGCAGCCTCTCATCCTCAGGTGACTTCTGTTAAGGGGCGTTTTAGATTGCGAGTGTTTCCCAAGGCAGCCGAAGTCAGAGTCTGACGGACGTCTCAAATGAATTCACCTTTGAGTTGAAGTAATAATGGAGTTGCCCAAAGAATCGGAATGGCATTAAGAGTGTGAAAGAACAGAAGAAAAGAAAGTAGTGATGTGTGGAGGAGGAAAATAAGCTGTTGGAAGTGGAGCTGGTTGGAAGACATCAGGTCACTCTGACCATCTCGCACTCTGAGGTGCCAATGATATTGAAATATAGTGGAGGATCTGAAAGGCCAAACTTAATAAAAAAAAATCCTTGTTCAAAAGTTCTTTTGGTTTGATTAATAATAGAGTTGGCAGAGCTTTTATATTGAAAATCACATCTACCACATCAACCTGGAATTTTCGGTGTAAAAGGCATTTGGCATGTTCTCGATAGCTAAGATACAAAACAATATGAGCAAATATATGTATGTATATATATCTATGTAATTATGCAGCAGAGAAAAACACGTTCAATAACTCTAAATGTGTGTTTTATGAAGGGAGGTTTTATATTGAAATTCTTCAAAATAGCCAGTTAGTTATTTTACACTTGTATTGTTTCCTCCATAATTCCATGTGTGTTCATTCGTAGTTTTGATGCCTTCAGGGACAAACTGCACTGTCAATAGTCATGAGAATGAAAAGAAAAGACCTTCAGTTGACTGCTAGCGTAAATATAATGCTAAACAACAACCTAGTGGATGGCATGAATACAAGCAGGATCAAGGTGTTGCTTTTCAGAAACATGGATAAATAGATAGGAGATCTTCTGCTCGGTATAAAGCAGCTTGAAGTGAGAGCTGCACCTGCGGCGCTGCCACTCCAGAGATGTGGGCTCTCACCTGCAGCCTGAGAGCCTTGGCTCTCACTCACAGCCCCTCACACTGTTGCTGCGTGGCCTGGCGTTTGGCAATTAGCTGCAAAAACTAACCATATGCCAACAGAGGGGGGGGTTGTTGAGCTCGCCGCCTGTCTCATTATGAAAAACTTCCACGTCAAAGTCCACGGAAAAAGTGAACTTGAGCAACTAATAAGTTGAGTGAGTGAGATTTGGCCAGGATCCCTCACCACCTGCCACCGCTAGCTCGCTTCAGGTGACGACTGGCTGCTCCATCAAGCCTGCAGGTTTACTGCGGAAATTAATCCTCACAGTTCTCGGCACAAAGGACGTTGACGTGAATTTGTTTTTTATTTGAGAAAATGACAAGCTGTGACGAGGTGATGTGTGGAGGAACGCTGGTCGCAATGCATATTTAAACCCCCTACAGATTTCAGCCGGTGAAAGTTTTTGGCGAGCAACTTCCAGCGACTTCCGGCTGGAGCGCGAGGACGCAGACGCTCATTACCGTCTCCTCGTTCTGTTATCTGGAGATCACAAGACAAATTAATGCATCAGCGGTTGAAAGGAGTCACTTTGTGCCGGCGGTGGTGGAGCAGGACTGAAGTGCAGCTTGATGCACTGATCAAAACACAGACTGTTAGACGACAGTCTCAGCGACTCTACTCTCAGGTGTCGGGAGCTACGCGCTGCACGCCGCCCACCGCCTACCAGCTCGCTGGCACCAACTTCTCTTTGATTCTGAGAATGGAGCTTCTCCAGAAACCTTGTCCAATTTGCTCACGCAGCCATGAATTACATTTGACCAATTGGCTGATGACCAATGAGCGGCAGCGGAGCAGCTCCGCAATCATTGGCCGACCTGAGCACAATCCATGATGAGAAATTCTGAGTAACTTTAATTGGTTATTCTAAAAGAAGAAGGAAGAAGAGAAGAAAGACCTCAATCTCAGTTTGATCCGACAAAGAGGAAAAAAACTTCAATTAAGATTTCAGCAAAAAGTATCACAACGTATCTTAACAAGTATAAGGAGTGTCGTTGACACCACGTTACCTTAGTTTGTAAATTATACAATTGGCAAACTGAAATAGTAAAGACTTGCATGAGATAGTTGTGACTTTGAACATCGATGCTGAGTTGGTTTCCAGAAGCATGTGTGAAGATTGGATTCCTATGAAGAGGTTGCAAGACATTTGTGTAGCACACGTGACAATGTCACAATAAGTTTGTGCTTTTTTTTGGTTTTTCAATGTAAATAAAGATCTGTGCTACAGATGGATTATTATAGATTAAAGTGTCCTCAACCGCACCTGCAATTTGAAGCATTCAAGAGGAAAAAAAAAAGGTTGCATGCTGATTGAAATCACTCAAATTGTCCTTTCCTGTGTTTGCAGTCTCATTACAGAGAAGCAAAAGCACAGCAAAGTCCCAACCTTTCCTGCTTGCTTTGTTGTTTTTGTTCTTGCCGTTACAGCATTAACAATTTAATCGACACACAATATCTGTCCATGACTCAGCAGCTGTGAGTTGTAGCATGAGTGCAAATTATGCAGCAGAGGGAAAGTTTGATTAATCACTGAACAAACATTTCACAAGCAACTGCACAGCCAAGCTGCTCACTCATTTCCACATCAGTGTGATGACTGAGGCCTAATTGTCCTGCGCTGAAACATCTTCATCTTCTGAAAAAAAAAAAGACTTTCAAGACGGCGTGCGCTGTGTGATCTGCCAACAAAGCCAAATCAAAGTTGACGTGTTCACTGACGACAGACAAGTTGGATAAGAAAAATTTGTAAAAATTCAAAGATGGCGACCAACGAAAGCAACAAGAACTAAAATATATAACACAATAAAACAATAACACAATCTTGTGACCGACTGAATTACAGGCCTCTGTGTATTTGCTGTGCTCTAGAAGCCTGTGATTTTCAGTTTTTGATGTTTTATTTTGAAACAATTTTTTTTTTTTCTGGACGGGAACTGTAAATCATCAGGGGCTCAATTAACGTCAATTAACCCTTTAAGCGCCAGAATTTTTTTCAATAAAATACTCAATTTTGATATCAAGATTTCAAATGGCTGTGACTTGAAATTGGTTAGAGATAAAGCCGCACTGTAATTGAGAAAAATCCTCAGCATGACCCAAACTTTTTTTTGGGTTGTTTGTTTGTTTTTGTATGATGTCAGATGTCAGGGATCTGTCTGTCAGTCTCCACAACACCCCACAGGCTCATCAAAATGTTTTATCCACTTTTGATCATTTTCCACATATCTCAAACAGACCCAGCCATCATCACTGTAATTTACAGGGTGACCGCGAACATCCCTGCTGCCTCCACCGTCACTGGCTGGGCGTTTCCTCCCACAGCTTCTACCACGTTGATCACTATAACTATAACTCACTGCGCCCTCCATCACCATTAGCGGTGTTTTGAGCACTCCTGCTTCCCCCACCACGTCTCCTCATCCTCATTCGTCGATTACTCCCACTGCACCCCGGCCACGCTGAGGCGAAGCGTGCGCTGCTTGGTGACTGTCGTGGTGCATGGACTCGCTGCCGCTGCGTAACTAAAGACGCACCGGCAGACTTCGCTCTCACTGGACGACTGAACATCGTCGTCAGAGTGCGAATATTCCTCTTTGGAATCAGAGTCAGACATTACTTGACCAAATACTTCGTCAACGAACAAACCTCTCTGCAATGTATTCTCGGCAAAATTCGCTGTCTTTCTCTCTCTGCTGCCACTACAACCACTTCCTCGTCTCCTCGACTGAGGCGTTCTCTCTCTTTATACTCTAAAATCTGAATATAAACACCCCCACAAATTCTACTCGGATTGAAGCCACAGGCATCTGCCATCTCCTGGTGTAAAGTGGTAACTACTTTTAGCACCATGTTTGCCGCTATGGCCTGTTTAATTCAGCAATGAAAGCTTGTCGCAATTTTGCGACCATGGCGTCCAAAGGGTTAAACAAGCTGACAACATGACACACGTTCAATTTTTTGTTTGTGGTTTTCAAATATGTTTCCTCTTATTTGAAAGACAAAACTTCAATCCAATAGAGGTTTTCACCACAAGTCGTTTGTGAGCTTCTTCTTTGGGCAGCGGAGCTCATTTGAAGGCATGACATCCACTCTACAAAAGACTGTGGTTTCAAGAAGTGAGGGAACAAAACGCTCTTTGGTGTAATTGCTGCTCCCTATTGAAGCAGCCCAGCAAGTAAAAAACTGGTCGGATTTTTCTGTCTGTGCGCGCCCATTGTTCCTAGAATCTCTTGTGGGTTCGTGCTAATGACAGTAATTACTTTGACAGATACAAACACTAATGTACAGTCAATGACAGAGAGCCAGAAGTCTTTCGACGTGGGCCTTAATTTGGGAGATTTTAGGCAGTTTGCTTAAGTAGGGAGGAAAGTAAAAGGGAAAATTAGAATTTTGTCATGACCACTTTCACCGTGTTGCTGGAGTCAGGAGAAATCGCACATTTCATCTTGAACTTTAATGACACGTCACCTCACCCCCTTTAATTACAGTATGCCGCGCCATTGGAACTTTGATGTGAGTCGGTCCTCACAGCAGTGCAGGAACAGGCTTCACACATTTGTTGTATTGAATTTTGGTTATTTTCCAAATACACAAATGAAAAGCAGTGAATCAAATCTGACTTGTTTAAAAGTTCACCCAAACTGATTCGATTATCCAGGCATGACCCCACTGCTCTCCTCGAGGCCAGTGGAGTCATCAGCGTACATTAGCAGCCACACCTCCCTCAGTGTATGTGGCGTGGATGCGTGATGGTCTCTGTGACTGCTTGATGGAGGAAAAGTTTAATTTATACTAACGGGACACAAGCCCTTGTCAACACAGGTCCAACAACTTGCACTTGAAATGAGTTTCAATTGGCTCTGCTCGGCTTCCACTCAAAAACACTCCACACAGGTCCACTCACTAATTTGCCACACATGTAGCAGTGACTCTTTTAAACACACGTGATGTCGATACAGTTATTTTACTGCTCCAGAGCCAGTACAACACGCAGGCTGGGAAGTGACCACAAGCCCTGGAGCTCCAAAACAAAACACAGGGAAGTTCCCACGATGGCCCGCAAGAGGAACCAGAACAGGGCCGATGAGGTGAAGGCGTGGGCAGAAACCAAACTCATGTTTATCTGAGATGTGAATCAGGTCCTCAGGTGGTCTCTCAGTCTCAGCGTAAGAGCGCGTGGGTGGACCACTCACAGAGTTTAAAGTGGTTGAAATAGTCTTCAAGTTGGATGTTCTTGAAGAGATGTGTGTCACCAGCCTAAAGGACTCATCCAAGGAGTGCACACGGTTATTCTGTATCTTCCAGGAGGGAAGAAGAGAGAAAACAATGCAGCATCAACACTTTGGCTAATGTATGACAAATGTACAAATTGATCCTGAAGACATAAATGATTCTATTAGGAGATCAGTGCTGAACAGATTGTTGTCAGCACAGCTGACTATCTTGTTTGAGCAGCTGCGTTCACACCTCCGGTAAACCAAACAAGATGTCTCGTCTTTGTTCTACTGCCGAGGATCAAACAAACTGGACTCACTGGCAATTGAAGGGTTAACGGAACTCCCAGTTCCGTTTCTAGCCGCGAGAGGGAAATCACCCCAAAGAGAGGTCAACAGATTTAAGTGTAAATACGAGCATTGTTGTGACTGAATTGATAAGATAAAATGAGCCTTTGCTGTCCCACAGCGGGTCAATTTGCAAACCTGCACCCTGAAGAGCAACACCGTGGCAGTGCTGCTGTGATCCCACCACCAGATAGTTCTCCTCTCTGGCATCAACATGCATCGGAAGTGGCTGCACTTGATTGAATCTCGGACCACTCTATATGCAAATACAGAAAACTTTTCTTGGAGAGAATCACTTTGTACAAAAGGCAGAACTTTGCATCCAAATCATTTCTACAAATGTTTAAAGCTGTGGATGCGTTGCCAAAAGTTAGCAATGTTTTATAGCCGCGTCAAAAAGACGACTGATGTCTTCACTTACCGGCTTTCAGTAGCGATGCTGGTGCTTTTTCTCCTTCCTCCATCCCATCCCTTTCCAACAGGTCAATAATTATCCACTGCATGTGTAATGATCCGACATCAAGGACAAGCACTTCATTTACTATTCATTTTTAATACATTTTGCACATGTGAAATAAATGTCTGTGAGCGCCGTCTCAAGTGTTGAAGCAAAAAATTAAAGCAAAGTTTGCAGCAGCGGCTGTTAAAAAACATGAGGGGATAACTCCAAACCGCCTGCTCAGCTTTAAAAAGTGCATCGTCAGCAAAAAAAATAACATGTTGGAGGAGTTGGAAGCACTCTGAATACTTGCACGCATCACGCTGTGGTGTTTGTGCTCTCTGGATCGTCTTTTTATACTGTTTGCGAGAAGTTGTTTGACAGAAGGTAAGCACCACGTTCTCTTGCTTATGAAACCAAATGTTTACGGTAGTTTAGTCATGTTCATTTTTGAAAGACTCCAAGCACATTCGAAAAGGAGCGAGAAGAAGTGAACTCAGTGCATCTTGTTAACAAACACCATACTTTTGTACCGCGTTTTGAACTTGGGATGTTCTGTGGATTGAGGGCATTTGGCAGCGTCTGTAATTTCCCCAGACCCTGGATGTCCATCAATCCTCCAGACTTGCATACAGCATCTTATCTGACACGTCTCATGTACTGCACTGCACTCTGAATATGTCTTGCTGAACTCAGGCGGGAGGAGCAGAGTTCCTCTGTGTAAGCACAACAGATGCACACGAGCATCCGTTCATCCCACTGTCAGTCAGGTTAATGAGCAGATTGCTCCGGATGGAGGGGAATGGTGGGGAGCTCTTAAGGCAAAGTGGTGCTGAATGTGCACAGTGATATTTTTCCCACGCCTTCAGTTGAGGTAACTGTCAGACAAAGCATGCGGATGGGCAGCCTAGACTAGCAAGAGCATTGCTTCAATGAGTGAAGTCATGGAAATGCAGCTTGGACAAAGCCTGGACATTGGGAAGACTGGACTGGAGGAATGAAGAACTATCACTAGCTGTGTTTCCATCACTGCTAGAACTGCCCAAAACCTAAATATGGCCATAAAAAGCTGATCATGGAAACAGCTCAACTTGAAAAAGGCTGAAAGGTTTTGACGCTCTCATGAGGTGGTTTTTCCATTTCGTTTAGGAATGAATTAAATTACCATTACCCTTGAATTTAAAGGAAGGTGTATAACTGGCTGGCCGAACCTTTGCTCCATTTTCTAAACCTCCAATCTGTCACTGGCAAAGGAAAAGCTTTGCAGCACCTTTCTGAGGTCCAGGGCATCGGTCAGGTCTTTGTGGATGTGGAGAAAAACTGACTGTATTTTTGCTTTCTCGTGTTGTCGAGAGACTTTGTATCGTTAGCGTTAACTCAGTTTGCGGTTCGGAGAGTAACTAGAACTATTGTGCAACGTGAACATTTTCGGTGTGAATGCAGTGTCGTTGGCTGAAATGCACAGTGTGTTAAAATAGGCTGAAAAAGCCCGTCCATCCATCCGTCCATCCATCCGTCCAGAAGATGCATCTTGCAGTTCCAGAAAGTGGCCTGCTGAGAGGTGCACTCAAGCAGAGGCTAATTCACTGCTGCACTCAACTGATTGAATGTGAAGTCGTCCGCTGGCAGAATGTTTATGTTCCGCGTCATCTTCACACATAACACACATTGGCCTCCATTCATTTGCATGATCACAAAAACACTCCAACATGTTTAAAACTCCAGTCCGCGATCCCTCGGCCCTGTTTGAGTTCAACTTATAGAATGATTCATGTGGCCTGGTTTTGGGTTTAAAATTTAAAAAAAAAAAAAAAAATAAATAAATAAAAAAACTGTCACAGCCTCGTGTTTGTGGCAGCTGGCTGCTTTGCAGGGATCAGAGGATTAGGATAAAAAGTAATTTGAATTTTTTTTTTTTTTATTAAATTAATTAAAATTATTATAAAGTTTTGCTTTTTAGGCAAATGATTTATAAAACACTTGATAACAAATGAAACTAAGTGTCTGTTATTTAGGAGCAAAATATTAATTCAGCAATGACGCTTGTCGCAATTTTGCGACCATGGCGCCTAAAGGGTTAAGCTGCCCGAGTGAATTTGTTATTTTCCAAGAAAAGAGAACACAGGTTTTTTGATACAGGTTTCTTTCCTTTGAGTCGACTCTGTGAAGCTCACCCTCATGCTTGATGTTGTTCAGAGTGTTGACACTGTATTCCCTGCTTTGTCTGACGCCATTCTGACTCGTCCAACTCGTTTGTTTGGTTTCATTTGGTCCAGAATGCTTCACAGCCTCCATGCTGACCCAGTTCTCTCTTCCCTCGGCTGGCTGACGCACCTGCTGCCAGTCGGCCATGTTCACACCTGTAGCTCATCTCCTGCAACCAGCTCTGCAGCTCCACCTCAGCGTTGACTCTTTGTCAGACGGTCTTTGCATATCATGTCCGGAGCTGCTTCAGCTGCTGAAAGAAGGAATTTACTCTGTCTTTCTACCAATGTTTTATTTTTTTCTTAAAAAAAAAAAGATCAATTGTTCACGTGGAGAACGTTAAGTAAAAAACAAATGGAAACAGCATAAATGTAAATTCCCAGTGGGAGAGCCCAGCTGAGCACAACATCTCAGCCACAGCAGAGATAAATAACACACCGTGTTTTCATCACCTCACATCTGACAATGATAAACATTACACATTGTCCCGTTAATATATGTTCTCTTGGAACATGAAGGCTCCGGTCTTCTGGCTGCCCTCAGTGCAGTAAGCACCTTTAATGCCTGACAAAGCAGTTTAAAGTGATGACTGCAGGTTGGAGGTCACATCTTGCGCGCTTTTCCTCCAAACAACAATCCCAACCCCAGGAGTTATCAACTCAGTTAATACCAGTAGTTAGTAGTTAGTAACAATCTTCACTAACCCACTGTGTACAATGGCTCTTTGTGTGTGTTCATTATTTTCTGGAGAAAAAAAATCACTTAGGCCCTTTGCATGTCTACAAAATTGAATTAATATTACTGTTATTGACGCCTCAGATCTGCCAAAACAGTAGAAAGCATCAGTGTTGGTGTTTGTGAGTGGTGTTGCCAACTGCCGGCAGTGGGTGGAGGGTTGCCACAATCTCCATTTGCTAAACACAGAAACAACTCACTCATCTTTCATCCTTTCACAATACTTAATGACAGACTGCTTTCTGGCTGTCCACTGCTCTGTTAAACACACACACACACACACACACTTTCACGCAACCCGGACTATGTAAGTGTTATCAGGCCAGCGTGGCCTCTCGTCTCCCTCCTCGTCGGAGGTGCTGCGGGGGTTAATTGTCTAATAGCTGAGCACGTCTGGGCATCACCTCATTTCTGCTGAGACACAATGCATTCTATGAAAGGGAAAAAAATGAACACGGTCCCCTGGCACAGCAGCTCAGTGTGTGTGTGTGTGTGTGTGTGTGTGTGTGTGTGTGTGTGTGTGCATGTCGGTCAAATTGTACTGTACACCTTTTACAACATGACGGCAGGAAAAGAGGATTATCTCACACTTATCCCATCCAGCTAGCAATGCGCTCACACACCTACATTTGTACACACACGCACACACACTCCTGACATTTTGCTCATTCTGCCTCACTTATGTACAAGTTAAATACACTCGGACATACAAAAATAACACGTGGAAGGATTTTAAAGTAGAGGAGCGGTTTGAAAGTTGCCTTTCAAATCTCCCATCTTTCTCCAAGAGCTCAACTCGCTGAATCAATTTAATCAGCGGAATTTAGGAAACCTTTCGGTTGACAGGTCAGAAAAGTGCTGCAAATCTCAGGAAACATTTTGAGCTCCGGTATTTCCTGACAACCTGTCCCAGTGGACTCCATCCACCAGTGCATCCTCAGCACAGAGCAGCATGATTATGCAGACCTCCATAGTCATCTATTTTTTTTTTTTTTTTTTAACAAGACAGCAAAAGGAGGAGAGAGCGACACCAGGGTACCTGGATGGATACATGCAATCAATGTCTCCAGCACCAGGCTGAGTAATAATCAATACCATCTTTTGTCTAAAGGAGTTTCACTTGTTCCTCAGTTCTGAAAGTCAAGCGCGTTATAGCTAAAGTGGTTGAAAAGTCTTTAGAACCCTCAAACTGAGGGCTTCTTACTGGCAAGATGGTAAAATGTTGGCCTACAAGATCCTAGAAAAAAAAAAAAAGCCATGACTTTGCTAGCTTTATGTACTCATGTGACCAGAGAAAATACTGGTCATCAATTGAGGCCATACAAAGACTCTGAAATGGCACCAACCACCTGCTTGTCGCTCAGCGTCAACTGTTGGGGTTAAATCTCCAAATTCTCCTGGAACAGCTGCTGCTCAATGCTCTCTCGGTCAATAGGCCATTCAAGAGTTGACCACTGGACTACCAGGGGAACTCTGGGAACTAAGACAGGAGGACGGAGGAGGAGGTCCAGACAGAGCAGTTCATTATGGCCCTGTACAGTTTCACCAAAGCTGTGTTGGAGTTCCTTGAAGAAGGTGGCAGAGCCACAGACCGAGCCAACACACTCCAGGCTGTTTTTCCATCTATATTCAGTATATGAAAACTTGCCATTATAGAATGTTGCTGTGTACTGAGTTGTTCACCAAGTATAGCGGAGAACAGAAAGGCACCTACGATGGCTTCTGCTCTTTCTCAACTGTAACCTTGAACACTTGCCCAACAGCATTCAATGTATTCAGTCTCTATTTTAAAGCTGCACCATGCACATTAGAAGTTTATTCCGTATAAATCAGTGCATTTCCAAGGTTCTCAAAGGCCATCTTTCCTGTGCGCCAGAGACCCAGTTGATCTCTTGATTTGATTGAATGCAGAGAATTCTTCTTCCTACTTCGTCTCCTTTTCCAAACCCACGCTTTGGTTTGATGCAACTTCTTGTCATCAAGGGAACTTTTTTTGTAACTCCAACAGCTTGGATGCCAGGTGTAATATTATTACCGCCACAGCTGCCACTGCTGTTTATGTTGATATTTATTAATATCAGTATGTGCTAATGCCCAATGTGTAGGCGTTGTTATCGTTAAGCAGCTTGGGTGATAATGTAATTTATAAAAGCGTTTTTTTGGAACTTGGCTTAAAAATCTTATTTCATTATGACTCCCAATGTATTACTTTTTTTTTTTTTATCTGGCGTTATCCTGAGGAAGGTCAACATTAAAATGGAAGATCCCAAGCTAACTCACATACAGAGGCAAAAAAAAAAAAAAAAAAAAAGCTCTTAAAACTGCACAACAACCTGGCGGAATGGTTTCAATTTCCACTTCCTTCGACTTGACAGAACAATCTGGTCGTCTGACATTCGAGCGCCTAGAGCTGGAGATGCAACCAGGAAGATGCATTTTTGCCACAGAGTGCAAGTATCACAATAAGGGTCTAGGAAGTCCAGACAAAGTACGTCATGTGAGCTTCAACAAGTCTGTCACATAAACAGTGCATTGTTGCAGTTTCATATGAGACAATTGATTATGGCCCTCCACACAATGCATTGTCACGGACATGATTCAGAGAAAAGCACCGATTCAAAAACTTTGATCATTGTATACATTCATATTTGAAATGTATACGTGAAATCAGTATGAAACATTGAGATTTGCTCTCATTTCTTCTGCTTGCTCTCTCTATGAACACACACACACACACACACACACACTTCATTCATTTAACTACTAGCAACAGAGTTCCATTATGTTCAAAGGATTCTTGATTATGATGCCACTTCCAACTACTTTCAGTAGTAATGAGATGCGCCGTGTAAATATGTATGTTTGCGACGGTGTCTGTCTGTGATAATAAATGTACATACATTGGGCAAGTGCAGGGTACTCCTCAGGGAACATTTTATTCATGTATTGGTATGAGAAATTCTTCAGAAACTAATCCCAGAGCTCCAAAGTTCTGCTACTGTTTCGCTCCATCATTGTATATTCATCAACTTGTTACAACGTGTGGATTTGCATGTAGCTCTACGGTTTTCTGTGAAGACCGCATGGCTCTGGTGCCAGTACATCCAGTCTGATATTATTACTCACTTTTACAGTTCTGACCAGACTCCACGAGCATTTTATTTATTTATTTATTCAACCAGAAAATTGTATTCAACAACAGTGCCAATTTAAAAACCGTTCCAAATAGCCTGCACTTCTGCCGTTGACACAGTACTGCTTGATATACAAGTTAGATGTGTTGTGGTCAAGGCCACCTTGACCTGCTGGTCACCGCAGTCCACAGTCTAACCATTGCTGTGAGTCATGGCTGCCATGCGAGATGACACATCGACCCGCTGAGCTCCTCCAGCCGCACACAGTGACCAGGCACTGCGCTAACTGAGTGTTTTGCTGCACAACCTCGCAGGGTGGATCTGGAGTCGAGCACACACACGGCCACATTCCAGCTTGACTGACTAGTTGTTGTTGTTGTTGTTGTTGTCGTTTTTTTATTTGTTTGTTTCATTTTCTACATCAACGTCTCCTGCGCTCAGCAGAACCTGCTGGACTTCATATCAGCCGTCGACCAATCAACTTTATTTGTGCGGCGCTAAATCACATCCAAAGGCGTCCCGAAGCGTTTTTTTTGTACAGTCAGGAGAAAAGCAACTGATCAGAAGTGGCAGACGGGCCAGAGTGAGTTGCAGGGTGAACAACCAAATACATACCGAGCGCTCACAATATACATATAGTTGTGTACAAATAGATAATTCAAATATAGAAAGATGTGCATAAGTATATGACATATATACATATACATTAATGTTGTTGTGCCATCAACAAACCATCAAATTATGATGTCTTAGGCAGGGCTACATGTCAGATGAGTCAGCAGTTTATCAAGGTAAGAAGTTGAAAGTTCAAGTGCCACTGATGGGGGTTGAACCCACAACCTCCCAGCTTCAGGCCAGACCGCCACTAGAACACAGAAAGCCAAATCACCATTCACACCCATATCCACAGCCAATGCAGAGTTCCCATAGTTCACCACCAGTTCATCTTACTAGCGTGAATGTTTTTTTTTTTCAAGGCGTCAGATGAAATTCCACATATTAACATTAAGATATACACAGTTTAATGTCCTGGGACGCAGCCACTGAAGACACTGCAGGGGACTTCTGATGGAAGTGATGTCTGCTCTGTTATAAAGCCTGCTTGCTACCAGTGTTGGGTGCGGGGGGGGTTACTTTATTAATGTGTCATGAAGAATCGATGGACAGCTGCGGCAGCTTGAAGGCGTTGATCGAAATCTTGCGCCGGGCTCGATTCTCAGTTGCGGCAGATTTTTGGAGAAAACAACAACAGCAGTAGGGACCACAGAGGGTTCCACATGACACCGGAGACCACTCGGGCCTCCATCAAATGATGAAATGATGTCAATCTCTGCTAAAACTGCCGCATTACTGCAGCTACCAACTTGCTCACAGCTTAAAAACATGCGGCAGCTTCAACGACTGCGCGAGTCTGTGCAGCATCTGACATAAAAGAGTGCCGGCTTTTCTTTTGCAAAGAATAGTTGTATATGGGCAAACGAGTGACCTTAATCACGAGAAGCGAATTGCTTTGACATATAAGGAACCCACATCATGATTGTACACAGTGTTTGGAACCCTCGCAGGTGGAAAACAGCGGCAAGGTTTTTCAATGATGGATGTATCAACAGCTTTAGAAAGGGTGACAGCTCCAGAGGAAATTGATTTATCTGCACAAAACACTGATTTATGATGCCCTTTGCAAACATGGCATACGGCAAATAAATGTCTGCCTAAGAGGCATTTCCTCTCACTTCACAGTTTTAGCCGCACTTAAATAAAACATCCTGCATTAGACGCTTTTGAATCGATCCACTTTGATAGATGCTCCATCAGGCAAAAATGATTACAGGCAGAATTCTTAGGAAATATTACATTTTAAGGATGTTTTCAGAATAGCTTGTACAGCTAGCGTTGCCTGGTCGACAGTTAGGTTGATAGAAAAAATAATTGACATGAGAGAAAGGACAACTCCATGTAGCATAATCAGTGCATCTTTTAATTATTAATGTGCACCTTCCACATACAAAGAAATCGTCTAACACTTTATATCGGGATATTGCACAGCATTATTTATCATCCTTAGTGAATGTATTTTTCAACACTGCGATCATTAGTATTGCCTTGTCTAAGTCAAAGGTCCAGTGTGTAATATCTGGCCTGATTTACGACTTTTATATTGGCAAGGCTTAATGGACCGTATGGAGGTGTAGGTGGATGAGAAATCCAGGTTTGTTTGTGCAGGCCATCGTAGTTCACTGGCAAACTCCGGAGAGGGTGGGTGAGCGAAAGAGAGCTGCAATCTCAAGTGTAACCACTTGACGTCGCTTTTTCTTCTCAGAATCTCCAAATGTTTCACACCTGGAACCTTAAAGCGCCCGAAAATATTAATAAACCACAGTTGAGGAAAACGGTTCAACCTGCGATGCAAACGATATTTTTCTTGGAAATATTGACCAAATACAAACTTCCCTGAAGTGTTTGTCACACTTGTGTACGTTGGCGCAGTCATTTCAGAAAGCTGAAAGTGCAAATGGGTTGCCAATAAAGTGGCCCGCTGGGGCTTCAGCCACTTCAAACAAGCGCAGCCTGACAAGGAATCCCCACAGGATTGCCAAGCGCGCCTGGTGGTCCCTTCAGATCAGCTGCTGAAGCTGCTCAGGAGGAGGAGAGAAGGGGATTACGCGCACAGTGGACAGCGTGCTGCCATTGAAATGTCAAAGACAAACGCTGTCACCTTTTTATTACTTTTTGGGACTGTAGCGCCCCCTCCCATTGTGCAGGCTAAAACCAAGCCTCATTGAAAAACACCAGGACGTTCCGGCAAAGTCTACGAGCCTCGCTGGATCACAAATACTGGCCGCGCATTAAATGAAAATCCTGATCGTAAATACTGCATCCAGCCGCCTCATTGCGTTGGTGCTCCGTCTTTTGGAATATGGGGCTTGGATAAATGAATATCTCCAAACAGCTGGTAAATCAGAGAATCTTATTTGCCCCTTCCTCCCATCCCCCCCCCCTCCCCCCCGGTAACTGGCAGCTCCACACATCAATACTCCTTCATTTGGCAGCCAAGAAACTTCTCCCACAGTTTCTTCCTGCAGGCAGACTTGGCAGAGGAAGAAGCCCGTTTGCTCCAGAAATGCCTTGCCTGGCACACGGACAGGGGGGAGACAGTGGAAGGCTTTGAACTGATTATGTAAGTGCACAGGTCCGGACTGTGTGGTACCGATGCTCGCGCACTCACAGACGCACACAGATCCGAAGACAATAAGGATGCGTGAATATGTGCACACCTCTTTAGAGAGCTATTGTTGTGTATGTGATGACATTATACGAAACTGAACTATATTTTATGCAAGAATGTGTGTGTGTGTTTCTGTATGCGCGCAAAGCAAGCGTTTCCTCCAGAGGGTCAGAACTCTGAGACAGTAAACCCAGTCAGCTGGTGACGATACACACAAATCATATTTTGGAAAGTAAGGGCTGATATTTTTTTTGTGCTCTACCCAGCGATCTTCGGTATTTCATGACCCCACGGCGGAGGACTTCCTTGACTACCGATCAATAACAGTGTTGAGGAAGCCCTCCAGTCCCCAGTCAGCGCGGTGACTGCGGTACCCCAGGGGCGACTCTGGATGAGGAGCTTTAACCTCACCAGGATGTTGGATCAATAAGGCACCGTGTTTATTGACGGGGCTACAGGATACATTTTACAATTATGATGGGGAGCTGATCATATTTCCCTGTTATGTCTGTTTGTTCTGTTACTTCCTGTTTTTGTCTTCCCTTGTCTCGTCTGTAGTTTTACTTCCTGTCCTTGTTATCCCGCCTTTTTTTGTCCCCGTGTTGTGATTCTCACCTGTTTCTCAATGTCGGTCCTCCTGATTGTTCTCATGTGTTCTCCTTTTCATTCTCCCACCGCCTTTGAATCTCACCTTTTCATACAAGCATATTCCTTTTACTCTTGTGATTGGAGTACTTTATCTATTATTTTATCACGTTTACTGTGATAAAATTTGACAATTTTTTTTGTCCTATTTTTCAAGTTTGACTGATCTGTTTTATACTTTATTTTTTATTTTGCCTTTTGTACAGGGGTTTTATAGTGTCCTGACATCACCTGTTGCAAACTATTAATAAAATGTATTGTTGTGAAATGAATAATAGATTGGATAGGTCTTCCTCCCTCATCCAAATCTACAACAAACTTCGGAGCAGTTTTTGCAGTGGGCAGAATTCCGGCATCCTCTAAATTAGACATTAAATTACACTACATGAATTGTATCTCTTGATTTTATTCGGTGCAATGTTAAATATGTAAAGCGCGTGACGATCTGCTGCCAATCGGGATCCTTATGATGGCGCCAAAGTGACATAGGATCCATCTTAATTGAATTCAATGGCAGGAGATAACGTGCATTTGTATGAATAAGAAATAATGGCTGGAAAGAACCGTTCGACACAGCTATAATTGGAGCTATATCGCCACATTGAAATTAATTCCAAACTAAGGAAAAACATGGTAATTGCTTTCCTTGTGCCAAGTTCACTGAATGACTAATTTAAACCACTTATTCATAGCTATGCATTATAAACACTCATTATTATCCATAAAAAAAAAAACTATCATTGAAATCTGCTGTGTGTCTTTTTCAGCAATCACACCAGTGTTGGGTAACACAGATTACTATTTTTAGACGATGCTTTTTCAAAGACATGGGTTTGTTCCACAAACAAAATGTCTCGATGCTTCAAGCAAATAATGTGGAGCTTGACTGCAGGATGGTTTAAGGAGCCAATGCACGTTTCATTCTCATCCTAACTTGAGAGTGGTATTTTTAAAATAGATAAAAGCGAGGAAGTGTTTTGCAAATCGGAGGGTAGAACGGAAAAAAGAACAATGAGGGGAGGGAAGCATAGGCTAAAAGTAATGAATGGAGAAGGGCCCATGATATGTGAGAACTAAAGAGAAAGTTAGACATAAATCCAAGCGGAAGACAAGACAGTGGGGACGTGAAAATGGGCCTGGCTATTTAAAGATGAAAAGAGCTGCTCCCTGAGCTCAGGCACAAGAACTGCAAACTGCCACGGTCAAAAGCCTCGGCCTGGTTTGAAGTGTGCTTTAAACAAACTGTCAGGGGGGTCGGAGCGGCAGATGAAGGAAGATACACGCACTGGGCGCGCTGGAGTCACACACAGAGGAAGATAAAGGAGAGCCTGCGAGAGGTGGACGCACAAATATAATGATGAAAAATGGACGCAAGAGAGACGGAGAGGCAAAGCCGGGGACAGCAAACACACTTATGAAACTGTGCTGTGTCACTAATCCTTGCTGAATCTTTGTTTTCTTAATTTCTCACCAAATCATTTGAAAGATGAAAAGAAAAATAACTTCTCTTAAATTTGGACATTGTGTTGTTTTGCCAAACATTCCACCCACCGGAGAGATGTGACTTAGCTGAATAAAAATAGGGCAATTGAATGAGAACATATTTAATGATCACACTTCAGCCTGGGCCTTAGACCAGCAACAATGATACACTGAGGTCATTCTTGATCCAGGTGGTCTACCATGTGCTGCAGAGTCCATCCAACCTCTTCACCCGGGGTGAGGTGGAGACACCAGCTTGAGACCTCTCCTCTGCCAGAGGAGAGGAACCTTGGAGCACATCCTAAGCTGCTGTCCAATAGCCCAGGGCGAAGGGCGCTACCGCTGGCCAGACGACCAGGTCCTGTAGGCCATAGTGGATACCATCCATGCCGTACCATCGTCCATAGCAAGAGCCTTCAGTAAAGAACACCATCGCATTCACAAGAGCTGGGGAGACGTCAGCAGCAGACTCCTGTAACATCTCCTCTGGCCTGTTGGCAACACCGCACGATTGGGAGCTGGGAGTTGATCTGGGGAAGCAGCTCAAGTTCCCTGAAGCAGTTGCAAAGACCCTGTTAAGGCCGGACATGGTTCTTCTCTGCGTAGCCTCCAAGCAGGTAATCGTCTTGGAGCTAACTGTTCCTTGGGAGGACCGCATGGAAGAGGCGAATGAGAGGAAGAGAGCTTAAGGACTCCAAGCTAGTGGAGGAGTGCCGGAGCAACGGTTGGCGGACCAGATGCCAACCCATCGAAGCGGGAAGCCGAGGTTTTGTGGGCCAATCCCGATGCAGGGCCTACAAAATGCTGGACCTCACAGAGACCAGCCAGCGAAGGGCAATCAAGTTGGCCACCGACGCAGCAGAAGTGGGGGACCAGGAGGGGAGGAGGTCTGATTGTTGTGTGATCCCAGGTTACATCACTGACCACGTGTCCAGGGGGCAGCAGATGGTGAATTTAAACAGGTCAGAGGTGCAGTTCACTCACATATTTGAATGAGTTTATGTGAAGAAAGACCATTACACTTGTTGTCCTTGAACGAATATTTTCCAGCCATCAGCTCAACGTGTATTAGGCAGTGCAAGTGTTGGGCATAACAACTGTAGACTGGAACAGCATATTCACAGTAACCTGAGGCAGCATTCTTGACAGTTGATGCAACAGTGGGTCCGAGAATAGAAATGCATTTCTGTAGACAGCGAGATCCACTCAGGAAAGACAAGTGTGAATCAGAGGACCCAACAAAGCAACAATGAAATTAATTCCTAAATACATTTTTTTTTAAAAATGTTGACAAAAAAGAAATTGCTTTCTTGGTGCCAAGTTGACTAAATGACTAATTGAATCCATTTACTCATTACTATGCATTACAAACGCTGATTATTATTCATAAAAAAACTATCATTTATATCTGCTTTGTGTTGCGGTGATAAGGAGGGGAAATAGATGACTTATTTGGCTGTACTGAGGCAACTCGTTGGTTTTAGAGTCTGAAAAAGAAAAAATAGCTGCAGTCTCGACACGTACTGTAATAAAAATAAGATGAAACGTAGTTCTTGCCTTTTGCAATTAAGAAGCAAAAAATAAATCTCAGATGAAGCAGATTAAGGCTTTAATTTGTTGAAACTATATATTGTTTTTGTGTTTTTAATCTATTGAACAGTGAGATGCACCTCAACACCTCCGATAACACGGCTTGAAGTGGGGCTGGTGGAGTCAGTAAAGAGGGACAGGAATAGTTAGAAACCATGCATCCCACTACTTTGAACAGTGAAGACTGTTAGTACTTGTAGTACTGTTAGTTAGCATGAATAGTATGTCAGTAATAATTACATGCAGGTGTTCAGAAATCAGTGTAAAGAGTTGCAGCCACAGATCCAATTGAAGGATGGATTTAAGATTATTTTAAATAAGCAGTGTGTCTGCCTTCCAAACCCAGCACTTCTACTTTTGAGACTGTGATTGGAGGGTTTCTGGGCTTTGTATGTGATGAATGATTTTGTTTTTTTACCCTCGGCTAATACAGGACAAGTGTGGTCTCTCTGACCCGTTTTAGTCAGGACATGAGCAGCGTTTTGAATCAACTGGAGGGACGTGATGGATCTACAGGGGTCGCCGGACAGAAGAAAAATGCAGCAGTCAAAGACGAGAGGCACAAAACACATGAACTAGTTTCTCTGCATCTGCTTCAGACCCAATGGCTTTGAAAATATTAGTGGAACAAAGTCAGTTTAAGAGGCTACCTTTGTTTCAGATTGCACAAACTGGCCAAAACAACTCAACGATTTCTGAAAGCAGTATTGGAGGATGGGGCAAGGCTACTAACACTAAAGAAATCTGTAATTTTGGACTCAGTTTTGTCTGACTTTAAGAACAGAAAGTTGCGTGAGAGCGTCAAAAACTTTTAGCCGTATTTGAGAGGTTTTTCCGAGCTGAGCTGTTTCCATCACCAGTTTTTATTGCCAGATTTAGGTTCTGCTCAGTTCTCGGGGTCATAGGAACGCAGCTACTGTTGCATCAGTTCTGGCCGGACTGACGGAGACGGTTGGGTGTCATGTAATCGTCTATTAAACGTGCATAACGACACACATCTAGGACATTTGAATTCATTAATACCAACCCGTGTGCCTGGAGCCATACAGACAGACTGGTGAATCTAATTCATAGTCGTTGCGCTCAGTCTCTGCAATGTGACAACGTAGGCAGGCACACAACAAGGTTCCAGAGAGATAAAAGAAAAAGGGAAAAAAGATTTTTGAACTGCAAATGCAAAGCCTCTGCCAGTGACACCACACCAATGCTAAACAGGGAAAAGAACAGCGAGGAGGCCCCGACGGGGCAAATACATTATTCTATGGCAGTGTGTTTGTTGTACCCCTTCATCTTTCAAAATCAGGTCAAAGCTTATCAGTGGAATCTTCAGCCATCCCGGCCATTTCCATGGAGTCAGAGTCAATTCCAAGTATCCAGCATTACAGAAAATCAATATCTGGAGGAGCACCTGCAGAGCCTTTTCCATTTCTCTGCGACCTGAAAACAGTGATGTGGAAGGCGGGCTAGAAACGGCACACAATCTGTGCCCAGATGGAGCAGATTTGTTTCAAAGACATAGAAAGCAGAGCCTTTGTTTATTCCGAAGCCTTTGAACCCACTTCTGAATAGCAAAGTGTTCCACACAAGTGCGGAGCCAAATGCTGCTGCGAATGCACAGCCGGTACGCAGGTCAACAGGCTCCACATTACACAGAGGCAGCTCGCACACACCACACACACAATCATGCTTATGTTGGTGCGAAGGCTTCTGTACAAATTAATCTTTCTGCCAAACTTTTGCATATGGACTCCTGTTCTTCAAGAAACAGGACTCTGTATGTATATGTAGGCTGTCCATGTCAAATACAGTGCTGTTTAAACGACCCTTATTGCTCGGAGCTGAATATGTTGGCACAGAGGCATCAGCTCTGATTAAACACGTGTGCAGATGTCCAGCATCTCGCAAAAGTGAGCACATCCCTCACATTCCTGCAAATATTTCAGCATGTCTTTTCATGGGATAACGCTGAAGGGAAGATACTTTGATACAATGTAAACTAGTCCGTGTACAGCTTGTGCATCAGCGGAAATTTACTGTCCCATCAAAGTGACTCAACACACAGCGATACATGCGTACGGTGAGACATTCCAACCATTCCCATCACTCTAGGCTCTGCTGGTCAACGTGGTTTGGGGGTCTCGCAGTTCTGAGGGCTCTGCTGCTGATCCCTGCAGTGTCTGCCAGTCAGATCACTTTTACTGTTTAGCTGTTAACATTGGTGTTTACATTAAAATAATTGCACTTCACTGAACATTTCCACTCGACTTTCTTTTTATGTTTCTTTTTATTTTACTGTCACAGGGTATACATATGTAGACTTGTATATATTTTTTATATTTAGGTATATTAGACAAACTTGTATGTATTTTTTATATTTAGGTATTTTTTAGCTATATGTGCACATTAATGAATACTTGCATAAATATATATCTCTATATATATTTTATTTATATATTTATTTATATTACTCCACCAAGTTGCACACTGTTTATAGTTTATTTATACCTCCGGTTGCACATTGTTTACTTGTTTACCCTTACTTTTTACTTTTTACTTAATCTGTAGTTTGTTTTTGTTTGTTTTTTAAGTAGTAGAATAGAGGAAAACACCGGAGTCAAATTCCTTGTTTGGCCTGTACAAACTTGGTCAATAAAGCTGATTCTGATTCTGCTTCTGATCTTGATGGAATGAATGAATGGAGACAGAGCCTGACGCCAACAATTTGCTTCAAATTGCTTCTATGCTAACTGCAGCTATGCATGATGCTAAATAGAGATATTCCCTTTAGTTTGGGTATAAGATATTGCTTTTAATCAGACTGATGGTACTGAACGAGCAAAATCAAAATGCTCCTGTTGCATGCGTGTGTGGTCAGCTCATTATCATCCACGCACGCCATCGTTAATGAACTGGCTCGCATGCAAGCCAGTGAAATCATCTGCTTTCTTTTCCAAGTGTGGAGCCTTTAGGAATATTGTGTTACATTCGTACACTTTTGAACCGCGGGACGCCGCTGAGGCCGACGCGATCACAAGTGTGCTCTCCCTCGTGCACTCCCTGCCCTCCTCTTGGAGACACTTTGATGCTGATGTGTGATGATGTAACCAAAATGTGCCAGAGCATGAGAACGAAGTTGGCACAGAGAAGAGACGCACGGTCAGAACCACGTGCACCCACGTGCGCGCTGAGGTTGAGTAATGCCACTTTTTCTTGACGGCAGTGGAACTCTGGGAGGTTCCGAACCAAACACTTGCGATTTGAGTGTGAGCGCACAAAGCAGCTCCACAATGCTGCCGCTGTTGCGACATGAAAAGGAATTTGGAGAGTGACGTCCCCGGCTCTTGTAGAGAGCGAAAGGATTTTTTTCAAGTGTGATTGTTGTCCCAGTCTCCAGGAGAAACAGAAAAATCTGAGAAAAGGGGGTAAAAAAAAGAAAACTAATGTGTGATGTGCATATCAATATTTTTTATCAATATATTGATGGCTAATCAGAGTAAAATTTTGTATTTTGTATGTACATATATATACATATATATATATATATATACATAAATACATATACATATATACATATACATATATACATATACATATATATATATATATATATATATATATATATATATATACATATATACATATATATATATATATATATATATATATATATATATACGCTCAGCAGTCGTTTTATTTATTGAAAAATGACAAAGCAAAACGTGTATTGATTTTGATATCGCAGTATCGACCCAAACATATCGATTTGAAAAATACGTTTAAAAACCTCACCCTGACTGACACTGATTTGTTTGTACAGTATAGAGTCTCATGCAACGCTGACTTATTTGTTGTGTTGCGTCATCTGAGCAGCTGTGTCTTGCAAAACTATGACTGAACCAGCTGAGTTTTAATAGAATAAGGAGGCCACATACTGCCAGGACCACACTGACAGCCTGGACATCGTTTCACCCTTACTGAAAATGAATGGGTGAACTATCACTGACACTTCACCAGAGTTGTTTCCCTATGCACACACATTTTTTTTTTTTTATCATTGATCGTGCAATATAAAAGCCTTCATGCTGAATCACATTTGACAGGGTGAGCTCAGACGAGCTTTGTCTGAGAGACGCACGCACACACACACACACACACACACTCGCACATGAAGTGACGCAACCTCTGAATAGTTCAGCAGCTGGGCTCCCATGACACACTGCTTATAGAGCTCAGTCAGGCCTTGTTAAAGAGGTTGAAAGTGTGTGCGTGAGCGATGGTTCTGAGACTCCACAGTCCCACTCATGCATTGTCCTCAAATCCTCTGGTGTTCAGAAAGACACAATCTGCAAAGCTATTTTTGTGAAAACTTTAGCGCCGACTTCCACTCCGCTTCCATTCTTTCAGACTGTATCCTTCCCCAAACTCTCACCCTCGCCAATCAAGGTCCAGTGTGTAATATTCAGCTGGATTTTAAGGTTTTTATACTGGTAAAAACTTCATATACAGCCCATAAATACATGAATAAAAGTGCATAATTGCAGTACAATAAAACTGATTTTTTTTTTTTCCAGCCTCACAACATTTCTTATTCATACTTAAGAATGATCATAGATCAGTAAGGGTCCCAGTGCTCCCAGTTAGCTGCCATCTTGCACCGCCACATTTCTAAGGAAGCCTGGTGTGGACAATCCAGCTGGCTGACAGCAAGTTTTGTAGGTGACGCTTCGCGCCTTCAAATAAACCAAGAAAGAAGCAGGTGGACGAGGTGTCCAGGTTTGGGTGCGCAGGCCACCGTAGTTCACGTGGAGGGAGAGTGGAAGTCGCTGCAATCTGAAATGTGACCACTTGATGTCGCTGTTTCTTCTTCAAAATCTCCAAATATTACACACGTGACCTTCAACCACAACGCTCCAAACTTGAATTTCAAACTAACCTCAGTTCGTTTTTTTTCCCTAAACTCTCCTCACTCTGTTGGATTAAAAGCAAACTCACCATCTCTTATTGGGCTTCTACGGAACATCACGTTCGAGCGTGAGGTCGTCCACCAGTGGCCCCTGGCACCAGGTGAGCCCGGGTCAGAGGTCAATGACCGACCGTGGTTGTGTCAGAGACCGACAGCAGGGGTTGATGCACTATTTCAACAGTTCATTTTGTCTTTCTCCAGTGGGGAGGTGCACACTGAGAGTTGGTTTTCTTTAGTGAGGACCAAGTAAATATTGTTTAGAATGTAAATAAATCCTCTGTTTTATTCAACTCTACAGGTACTACCCAGAAAATTAGAATATCCTGAAAAGGTTGTTGTATTTCTGCAATTCAACTTAAAAGGTGACTTTGACATATTATATAAAGGAATAATATGCAAATCAATATATTTCAAGTTTTTATTTCTTTGGATTTTGCTGATCAGGTCTTGCAGCTTAAAAAAAAAAACCCTCAAATTTTATAATAATTTTCTGAGTTTGTGGGTTTGTGGTTTTAATAAGCTGAAAATCTTAATCAGCAAAGTTACAACAAGGAACTGCTTGAGATGTCAGTTTGCGTGGAATGGCTCAATAAAGTTTGTTGGTTTCATCTTTTATGTTAAATTGCCAAAATAAAACAACTTTTACTTCATATTCTAATTTTTCGGGTAGTGCCTGTACTTACAGTTTTTTTTTGTCTGTTCTTTTTTGAAATGCAAATAAAAATGTTGGGGTTTATTTTTTTGTCTTTCTCAAAAACTGAATCTTTACTTGTGACTTGTTCCACTTTGCATATGTTTCTGTGCAGGGATCTTTCCAGGCTTTAATAAGTGCATCAAGGCCATGCACTCTTTATATTTATTGGTGATTGCAGCTGAACTGAAACAAAACTTGCAGTTTGAGGTCCTTTTGCAAAACGTCATCTATGAGCTGCAATTGGACATTTCAAATACAGAGTGACAAAAAACAAAACAACAGGGATTAAAGCATCAATCCTGAGGTCTCACAGCCACGCCCACTACACTGTCAGAAGAACACACGTGGAGACCTCTCAACACTGCCATCCGTCCATTAGAACCGAGAGTCTGGTGCGACGATTGGCCGCCGCCGCCGCTCACGCACCGCACTCCACTGACAATCATCTAAATGCACTCCTGAAGGATCGTGCAGCCAATCACGTCACACCAAAGTCAGAGCTCGACTCACATTAGTGCCAGATTGGCCCTGCGCTGTGCACAAACATGGAGGACAATTGTGCAGAATGGGCAGAATGAGTTGCAATGAGAGGAGGAGAGTCGCACGAAGAGGCACAGTGGGGTCAAAAGCACTGACAGTAATGATGACAAACACATTTTTACTATTTGCAGTCGCACTACAGCCGTCTTTTAGGGTAGAAAACTTTGCAAAAAACGTTCAGCAACAGAGGCTAAATGATAGAAGAAAAATAATCATTCATTGAACCCATAATTACAGCAACATTAACTGCGCTGGAGTGAAAAACAATGATGATAACAAAAAAAATTCATATATCTACAGACAGATTTTGCCAATGCGCCGATAATGAATTCAATGTTTGCTCATTTAAATGTTTCAAAAGAAAAAAAAAGACACTATTTTCTTTTTGAAAATGCGCGTTTCTTCCGAATCACTTTAAAATGAAATCCAGACAAACACGAAGATGTTCTCAGCGAGTGCGATGTTCAGCGCGTGCGTCTCTGCATTCTCCTCCACCGCCTTATTTCAAGGTGTCTATTGAACGCAGGTGGCAGCCTTGTTGCGTGAACCACACAGCCGCCTGAGCCAAAAAGTGCCCGGAGATGGAATATTTCATAACAAAGAGGGCCGTCTATGATTCCCGATATTTGATGTGCTCCGGAGAAGCAGCAGAGGCAGGGATCAATGTTTGCGCTCATGCATCAAGCAAAGTAGCTACACAGAAAACCAACAGAAACTGAAAAAAACAGAGAGAACTTCGACATTTTGGGGAAAGGAAAAAAAAAAAGAAAAACAACGGCCCTGCGAGGCCGCTTTTGCTCGAAGAAGGTCTCAACATCAAATCTATAGTTCGGTTTTTTATCGTATATGTGCGGACAGGTTTTCATCACACATGGAGAGAACCTGCACAGCTCAAAACACTGCAAACAAATCACTGCCAGCTGACTGGCTTTTAAAATGTAGCTGTGGCTGACTGAGGCTTGCGCTCGCTGTGAACTGATTCAAAGCTTCTGTTCGATTTCCATCCCCACCACAGGAAACCTGGCATGTCCTCTGATCCCCAGCCAACACCTACACAAGTGGAAACACTGAGGTGAAGAGTGCAACTGAAGTCTCACCCATTTGTCACAAATGCTGACGAAGGCGTCAACAGTTTGAGGCGAGAGGTCTGAATGTTTGAGAGCAACAAGTTGTTGCTGAGGTCAAGAGTTGAATCCAAAAAGTATTGTAGTTACATTTGCTGGTACATCCTGGTGCTTTGTGTTGTCAGGTGACGGCACCTGAGGTGACAAATTATTGTGTCATAGATGGTAATATATAAATCTGCATGGTTGGTTGTCTCAGCATACTGGACCTTTGAATTATTTCCATTTCTCTGCTTTCAAAGGGGAGCGACGCGGTGGCGCAGCGGTTAGCGCCGCCGCCTCCCAGCAAGAAGGTCGTGGGTTCGATTCCGGACCTGGGACCTTTCTGTGTGGAGTTTGCATGTTCTCCCTGGCTGTGTCTCCATTCAGTGTCTGCATCCTTGAAGGACGCATTTTGAAAGGAAGTTGCGTCATAGCACTGCGCGAAGGCTCGTCCCAATTCCCAGAAGTCCTTAGGATCCTCCAAATGCGCCCTCGTTTTAGCCGATTTCCAAGGCTGCACCGCTACTATCCTTCGCGTACTTATGTATCCCATGATGCTTTGCGTGCTGCTGCAAAGCAACATGGGATGCTGGGAAGTCAGCTGAAATTAGCGCCATCTACTGGCAAAGACACTTCGTATAAATTTAAGTATTGAAATTTCACATCAAATTTTCAGTTTTAACATCGGGTTTTTATTTATTTGAACATCCAACGCCATCGTTGGATGGCGAACAAATGGTTACCTTAATGCTATGAAAACGTCACTTCCGGGGTTGGCCAGCAGGAGGGAACGGCGGTGACGCTACCAGGAAATACGCAGAAGGCTAGACCGTCCCGTGTGGTTACCGGGGAGGCGGGGTTTGGTCCGTCCTTCTAGGCTGGGTCCTCGAAGGACTCTTCCTTCAGATGGAGGACACTCCGTATGAAGGGTGCAGACCCTGAATTGAGACACAGCACCTGTGGCTGCGCGGGTTCTCCGGCTTCCTCCCACACTCCAAAAACATGCATGTGAGGTCAGTTGAACTCTCTAAATTGTCCATAGGTGTGCATGTGAGTGTGAATGGTTGTTTGTCTCTATGTGGCCCTGTGATGAACTGGCGACTTGTCCAGGTTGTCACCCTGCCTTCACCCTAAGACAGCTGGGAGAGGCTCCAGCAGACCCCCGAGACCCTGAGCTCAGGAGGAAGCGGGTATGGAAAATGAATGAATGGATGGAAGGGAAACTCTGCCGCACTCGTCTTAGTGTGCCTGCTGTCATGATCGGAAGGCAGTCAAGGAGCGTCAGTCTTCTAAATTATGTTCTATATTTGACAGCTGCTGCCACCTGAGTGCATTCAATGGGCCCTGAAACAAAGAAGCTCATTGATTGGTGAATATAAAATATGCATGAAGTCTGATGACAATGAAAGGAAGTCTAATTAATGTGTGTATAGACACACTGACTGCAGTGTCACAGCAGCGCGCACACACACACACACACACACACACACACACACACACACACACACACACACACACACACACACACACACACACACACACACACACACACACACACACACACACACACACACACACACACACACACACAGCTTTGCATGGTATGTTGTTCAACCTAAAGTATTCCACGTTGCCCCAGAAGTAGCACAGCAACAACACAAACACACACACACTTTGACTCTTTCTGCATTCTGTGCTGAGAACATATTTCTCATTCAAGCAGTGCCTTGGGCCCCCTGGACAGACGAGTTGAGTTGTCGGCACAGCGTGCACGCAAAGACGAAGCAAACAACACACTGAGGATTTTGACTTCCACCATCAGTGGGCATAAAAGGTCAACGCAGCAGAAAAGGCTAAAGGGTCAGCGGGATAAAAAAGTAGCCCGATGCTCCCTGAGGAACGCTTCAAAAATCCACGACATGGTAGAAGTAGAAAAGGTGAGGCGGCCTTTAAAAAAAAAAAAAAAAAAAAAGACACTTGAAAACTAACAAGCAAATGGGCAAATTTATTAGCCGCGAGTCATATGAGCCAACAGGACGTCCTTGAGACTGACGGCTCCAGCTGGCACGGTGCAACAGTCGCTACGTTTACATGACACTATTACTGCCTCGGTCCGACTGTGACTGGACGACTGAAGGCACGTTAGTCCGACTACAATCAGAGTCAACAGTTTGGACTCATCCTATGAATTCAATGTCTTGTCTTTCATTCTCATGACGTTGCAGTTTCTCACTGAAGGCATCAAAACTACGGATCAACACGCATGGAAGTATGGAGGAAACCATAACGGTGTCAAATAACCCAAAAATGTTTTATATTGAAATTCTTCCATAAAAAGCATCTTTGTTGAACATGTTTTTCTCATATAGCTCATATGTCTGGACCCATCTGAACCCCTCTGTATTTTGCACACTGCACCCTTCACGTGTTTCAAGCAAATAGCATTTTGCAGCTCCCATACGAAGCCAAACTACCAGAAACTACAGCAGCTTCCTGGCCTCAGGCACTCATAACCCGCCTCCCTTACCGCGTGTGATGACAGTCAAAAAAATATCTAAAATCTGCCCTGTACTGCTGCTGCCTCCGTTTTTAATGTTCAGTTTCACAATATACATTTTCAGCTCAATGTTTCTTGTGTTCACATGGCTTTTTTTTTCCTTGTCTTGCTCGGCACACCAGAGGTTGGTGTGAAACAGCACGCCAGCCCAGTAATAACCCCGCTCAGCATCACATTCTCTTTATAGTCGACCCGCGGGTCAGTCGCCAGCCAGCGTGCTTCCAACAAATAGGGTTTTGAAGTTAACTTTTCAAATGTCTCTTTTTGAAAAACTAAAACAACCAAAAAAGGAAAAGAAAATAAGCAGAAATAAGCAGACATAAGCAGACGTGACCCTTCAGCGGGTTTGCAGTCATTTCTTTATTTTTCCACCATTGTTACCTGTTTGACAAAAAGGAGTAACTGAGCAAAATCCATCCCTTCTTCCATCATTAATCACCGACGATGTCCACATGCGTCGAGCTGAGCTCGGAATTCACTCGTCGGGCTTCTGTTCCTCGTCCCGGTTCACAGGCAACTGAGGAAGTCCTCCCCACCACCAGGGGGCGATGTGCATCGTTTCAGCAGGTTTGTCTTTCTCTCTATATATATATACATACACACACATGCATGCATTCTGACCCCCCACCATCGTAGAGTATGCATAGTATGTTGTGTTGCACCTTGGTGTCACCCAGAAACAGCCTTGGTGGGTGGGTGGGAAGGACCTCCGGCATGCCTGGGGCCGGCTGCTCTCTCTGCTCTCACAAGGTGAGAAGATGCTGATGTGCTCTTGTCCACTGCAATGTAATGAGCTGCTTTGGCTGCTGTTCACCAGGATGTTTTCCGCTGAATGATTGAGTGTTGACAGAGTGAGCGGAGCAGAGCGCAGCAGAGCGCAGCCGCCTCCAAACAAAAAGGTCCGCAGTGACACCGACACTGGGGGTCTTTGAGTGAAGCAGCAGCTCCTGCCGCAAGGCCACCTGCTTCCCGCAATCTGCCTGATTGGAAGCAATTTACAAATGACTTGCACACACGCACGCATACACACACACACGTATACACAGTTTACTGAAACACAACATTTGTCATCGTGGTTCCACTTAACAGATTAAAGTGAATAACGGTGCATTTCACCCTGCTGCCAAAACACAAAAAGCTGTTGTTCCCATATTCAGCTTAGCCCTTCTTCATTCACACTTACTCTGTGTGTGTGTGTGTGTGTGTGTGGTCAGCGAGGCAGTCTAGTCACATCTGATCACAGTGTCTTTGACCTGCCTTTTGGCAAGGTGGTTGCTCGATTCCACACGTTCACGCACTACCCTCCCACGCACACACACACACACACACACACACACACACACACACACACACACACACACACACACACACACACACACACATTTTTCTCCTCACACGGGGCACAAATTCCTCGCCTTACTGTTTGTTTTTTTTTCTAAGTCATTCTAAAGCGTTTTTTTGGTTTTTTTTTTGTTTTTTTTGCCCTCCCCCCCACAAACACCTCTAGCTAAACATTTGACCCGCTAACTATTACCGCCACATACGCGTTGGTGCAGCGTCAGCAGATATTCTACTCACGAAAAAAAAAGCCGGGACAAGAAGCCGTCGCCGGAGCCGAAAGCACCAGTTGTTGCTGGACATGTTGCAGCTCAACAGAAGCTCTGCGCAAACAGAACTCTTGTAAATCTCACGGGACGAGAGTTGACGAGAATTGTGTGGCTTATGGGCTTCGTACCAGTCAATGGGAACACCTGCAAATCACAATTGTATTTAGTCAAAATGTTTAAAAATATAGCTTCTTTTTTTTTTTTATTACAGCCACCTGCAGCTTCTCCAGGTGTCTGTAATGATTCTCATTGAGCTGAAGCTAAAACTAATGTTCTCTCCTCAAGATGGGACAAACTGCATCATGGTTGTTATCATATTAGAGAGGAGCGCCACTCTAACTACATTATGCAGACTTCTACTGGAGTAATGCCTTGTGTCCTTATGGTCACATTAACATGAGGACACTGTGTTCGGTCCCCGTAGCCTTTGCTCAGTTTTATGTAATCTTGTTTTTTGTGGGGGGTTTTTGGGTTTTTTTTCCCCCTCATCTTTATTTTCTTAAAGGGACCTACAAACTCAATTCAACCCTGGCATCAAAGTGTTTTGTCATCAATTTAAGATGATCACTTCACACCTCATATTAATGAGTCTGCTGCATCAACATCTATATCCGATTGCTGCTTGCTCATATTTTTTCAAGCCTGACAATTAGTGAAATATTAAGCAAAAATGTGAGACTCTTTGAAAATGCACCGTACTGTCTGCCAAGTTTTCATTGAGCAATTTGATGCGAATCAACAAAGCTGTGTAAAGTGACAGGCCAGAGGATGGCGCTACATGGACACCCTAGCAGAGGTCAAAAGGAACAGCCAGAGATGAAACATACTGTCAATATTGTTTAGAATATTGTCATCCGTCCAGACAGATCCGAGCCAAGTTTCCTTCCTCGTTAAAAGTTGAACCTTGAATTCAACAAACCTGTTTCCATCAAACATTCACTGGGCGAGACTTGACGGAAATGCAACTACTGTCTCAACATTCAGTTGCACTAGTTTTGCCAGCCACAGAGCTACTGGCTACAGCCCAGTGTGCTGGTTAGCCTGTCAGCCGTCATATTTTCCCTGGACCTGCTGGAGCAGCTCCAGGTTCATGACACCAGACACACAGTCAAACAGTTAGTGGGAGAGTAAACAGTACTGAGACCCACAAGTACCCAGCCTCAGGGACAGGGTCAGCCCGTCTCGCCTCTTCTATTATCTGTGCGACCTTAAACTGCAGCCAAGAAAAGTTTGATGTTTCTTCAAACCTTCTTCAGGCTCCACACAAACTAAAGTGACCCTGCACAGAAGTACTTTTTGTTCATCAGTTTGTTTTTTTGTTTTCCTGTAAGCAAGTAAAGCAGTCGCTAAATAAACATATGCGTCAACAAACAGCTGGTTGAATAAACAGAACTTGGATCCAAGCCACAGTCAGTGAGGCTCTCCCATTAACTGCCTCTCTGGACTGCTTTGAGGGTGCGTGATGTTCAAGGGGCTTAATGGACACTTGAGTTTTTCACTAAATTGAACCTCAAATTTTGCATTGCATTTTAATGTTTTCACATGCAATGTATTCACATACTGTAATATTTTCCATATGTTGGACCGTCCCGGAGGTAAGAGATCATTTAATGATTATTTGTTGGAGCTGAGCGCCGACAGGCTCAGAGCATTTTTCTCAATAATGTCTCTCCTGACTCTCTCTCTCTCTCACACACACACACACACACACACACACACACACACACACACACACACACACACACACACACACACACACACACACACACACACACACACACACACACACACACACACACACACACACACACTCGCACACACACACAGAATAAGCAGGATGTATAATGTGGCACTGCCCTCCTGTGGCATAGTGTCTAATGGCAACGATGATGCTCTCATCTCTAAGTCATCATTTCCTGTGTGAACCCAAGAATCAGACACTGAAGAAAACCTCGCGTTCCTATTGCTGATCTTTATTCAGTCCACAAACTTTCATTCATAAGGAGCAAAATCCAGCAGAAAAACCAGCAGATCCTTTCAGAAGAGACAGGAAGTTAGGGTGGGGCGGGGCTTCCCGAACCACTTTTTTTTTTTTAAACCAGAATTGAATCTATTCAGCCGCCGCTGATATCAGAGTCCCCACCGCCCCGTGTCACACACACACACACACACACACACACACAAAACAACACACATTGAGATTCATGAATTTGAGAGGCTGCCGGCTGCTAAGCCTGCAGTTAATGTAAAACCCTTTGAGGCCAACTGTATTCGTAAACCTGAGCTATACAAATGAAATTTGGTTTTGACTTGATTTGAAATATTAATATGAAGTGCACACAAGACTCAGTAAAGTCTTCACATGCGCCCAGACGCTGCAGGGAAATTCATTATTTGTTGCTTCTTTAGTTTTTTTTTCATTGGAAAGCAACACACTGCAATAATTTTTATATTTTTTTTAATTTTCTGCTGTTATTTTGTGTGTTGTATAAAAATGAAAGTTTTTAATGTCTACTCAATAACATTGTGAATAAAATAACATTGCTGTCTGCGTGTTAATCAGCACATTTTAAGCAAGACAGACGAACGTGTGCAATGAATTAACATGTTGTGCATTCTGAATATTGTGACAGTAAACTGCTGCTTACATGGAAACGTCTTACTTGGAGGTACTTGGCGTATATGGCATGGACGGGCTTGATAGATAGATAGATGATAGATAATAGATAGATAGATAGATAGATAGATAGATGATCGATAGATGATCGAAAGATGATAGATAGATAGATGATCGAAAGATGATAGATGATAGATAGATGATTGATAGATAGATGATCGATAGATGATCGAAAGATGATAGATAGATGATAGACAGATAGATGATAGATGAATACTTCATTAATCTCCAAGAGAAATTTGCATTTACGGCAGCTCGACAAGATACAGAACAGTACAGAGGAATGCAATGTTTTGAACCAACCATATAAAAGAGAAAAATCTTGAGAATGACAAATTACAAAAGGATAACACAATATCACAAGATGACTTTGACGTGCTGAGTTGTATCTGAATAAGGAAAAGTGGTTCCATTCAGACGGACTTGTCGAGCTGAACAGGCCAAGCAAACTCTCTCTGGAAAACTACGGCTGCTGGCGTCAATGTCAGTAATGAACACACTGGATTTGCTAATTGTGTGCATTTAAAGAATTCATCTGGGGGTTTTTTTCTTTTGGTTTTGACCTTCAACCCAGCCAAGCAGAGGTGTTTTGCCATCTCGCAGAGGTGCCGGCCCTTTTTCAAACTGCTAAAATGTGCTACTTGGAAGCATGCAGCACGCAGTAACAAAAAGCCTTTACAAATGTGTGTCTGTGCTTCTCCCTGGCAGAAACAGCCAAAGCCCCGTTGCTGTGCTTTTCACAGGGACTCAAGACTGAACAGCTCTTACGTCAAAAGGAAAAAAAAACAAAAAAAAACAACTGTTTTCTCCGTGCATGCGTCTACGCTCCACACAACCCGAGTGCAGTCAGAGGGGTCACACCAGATCTGCCGCTACAAATTTAAGGTGGGCGGCAGAAGGTGCAGCGGGGGCAGCCAGGTCCCCCGCAGGCAGCGCGCCAGCCGGAAGTGTAGGCGCTGATGAAGAAGCTGCGGTGGGAGAGGACAGCTGCTGCTCCCTCCAGAAATAGTAGCTCGGTGCCGCGAGGATCAACCGAGGCCGGCTTTATATTTGGAGTGAATGAAGGCAGCAGGGCAGGGAAAGAAAGAGGGGACGGTGATCTAATAATGCACACTGTCTGTGTGTGTGTGTGGGGGGGGGGGGGGGCACAGGCAAAGAGCTGACAAGAGCTCAAGATGTGGGAGGCACCTGCAGCTTGGACGTCTAGCGCCCCCCTCAGGATTTAAATTAAAATTGAGAAATTGAGAATGAACTGTTCTCCTTCAAGTCAAAACATGACTATTCGTTTGTTAAATCAGGGTACACTGAAAATAAATTGTTCCTTATTTTCTCACAGGAAACCTTTAAATTAACAATCCTTTTTTTTCAGGAGAATAGTTAAGTAAGTTAACTAACTCCATCTAAAGGAAAATACCGTCAATAAAATAAACCGACTCTCCAAGAAAACACTTCAACATAAATATATGCAAAAAAAAAACAAAAAAAACATTCCCAACCAGCAAATGAATGAACTCAAACCCTCAGTTTACCATCTACAGATCAATTAAACACACTTTGGTTGGCCCACACACCTACTAACACTCAAGCCGGCACTCGTTAACTGATGCAAAATAAACTGGGGTGCCCCTCGAGGCTTTGGGTGCAGGCCTGGAAGTAGCTCGGGTACGCGGGAGCCTGCTTCACCCACAACTGGGCAATAGAAAAGAAAAACGGTACCTTTATCACCAGGGTGGTATCCACCACCACCACCACGGTTGACGTCACGGCGCTCGCCCGTCGCCCGCTGCTCCACGTGCTGTCCCACAGTCTCGTAAGTCCCGCTCAGGCTTTAGCAAAGTCTGTGAGCTACTAGCCACTGCGTTAGCTGCTAGGTTTTTCTCTCTCTCTCTTCGTCTTCTTCCGTGTCTTGAGTTGAGTGATTCACTCGAACACACTGCAGACTATCATCACCAAGTCCTGCAGAGAGTCCGGGTTGAGCAACTCCACGAAGTTCTTCTTCTTCTCGTCCCTCCTCGTGCTCGGTCCGTCCTTCCTCCTCAACTCCGCCGGTCCCACTCGTTTCTCCCTCCGCGCCGAACTCACCTGCCCATGGGCGAACTCGGACTGGCATTCGGGGGGTACCGGGGATTTCGCCGGTGGGTCGGTGGGCCGGACCATGAGAAAAAAATAAAATTAAAACAAAACAAAAAAACGAGAGAGGGGAAGAAAAAAAATTTTTTTTATCGCAACGGCCAACCGCGTTGTGGTCCGCACGTGGGGGAGTGCTGGGTCGGTTAGCTATTAACGTAATAGACGATACCTGCGTGCACGTATCGCGCTACTTTCTACTGCTGATAACCAATCAAAATTTGGTCCACGTGGGTAAGTCCCACCCATTACCTCAGCCCGTTGCAGCTTTGACTTGTCAATCACGCTGCTGGAACGGCGCTCGACAGCTCTCGTGGAGGATTGAATTCAGAGTTAGCGCCGCCCTGGCAGATGGAGCATAGCACACATGTTCAACAACGCAGAGGTGGTTCAAAAAAAAAATTTAAAAAAATGAATGAATGAAATCACTCGAAGAACTTGCAGCAACCAGTCGGGAGGGAAAAAACAACAAAACAAACAAACAAAAAACGACGGACGTGTTTGATGGAGGTTCGGGGCCGACTTCACCAAAGTTGTGTTATCGGTGGTTATCCATAACTCCATAGATGCTGGTTCAGACAGTTTTTACAGATACATTTCTTTTAAACAGAACAACAAACATAGATCATATATCTTTAAACGTCTTATAAACATTTTAATAAAATAATGAATTTCAACCTTTTTAATTCCATTTTATTATATTTTATTGTTATTTTTAATTAAATGTTTTTAACCGGCTTACGGACACATACATACATTACTGTTTGGTAATCGGGTCTACCAAACAGTGAATGCTTTTCAGTCATAAATTATTAGATATTCAAAATAGGTTTGCCAGAATCCGACCGTTTGTGTAGTACAGAACAAGAACATTTATTGACATGCGACTGCAGTGCCGTGTTGATCCAGCTCGTTATCTGGTGCATGCAGAACCCGCACAGATGATGGTGTTTGGTGGAGCAACAGAAACGTCACAGCAACTAGGAAAGTGCTTCCGTGCAGCAGTGTGGCAGAGTGTCAACCATCTCTACCACCATGTATCTAAGTCAACATATCATAGTGTATCTTATCCACATGCAAAGACTTTGGAAAAAAAAGAGTCTCATACTCATACTCGTGAACGATTCCTTTCAGAGCCGATGCTGACTGGAAAAAAGAAACAACACTCAGAGGGGAAACAGGGAGAGATGGAGAAAATAAGCACGGTGAGAGGAATAATACTGGGGCAAAGTGAACTCTCTCAGGGCAGATGAGAGAGTGAATAAATGAACAGCTTACATGCTCCATCCCCCCGCTGCTGGAAATGCAGAAGGATCGCCGCGTTTAGCAGAGGCGGCCCTTCCCTCATAGCAAATAACAATAAATGATCAGGAGCATAAAGAGGAATGGTAATGATGCTCCGAATCGATGCCGCCATTCATCACAATAGAATTTACGTCCGCTCACATCCACCATATCGTTCTTCCAGCCGCAGGGGGAGAAGCAAGGGCACTCACGGTTTTTTTTTTTGGTATTTGTTTCCATTTGGCGATGGGCTCAGTCGGCTCAGGCCTGGGCCTTCTAGGGGAATTGCTTTATCATTGATCCGTTGCGCCATCTTTTCAACCTTCCCATCTCTTCTCCTGCTTTATGTTCTGCTGCTGCGTCTGCTTGCTCCTCGTGCCAAACAAGCCTGTGAGGAAAGCTCAGGGTTAAAGAGAAACTGAGCTTTGTATGACTATAAAATGCAATCTTAAAAAAAAAAAATGTGTTGTTCACTCAACTCAATGGGATGTCACATGTAAAACGTTATACACATACACACACTTTACAACTCCTACAATGAGTCTACGTCAGGATTAAGCAGCACGAAGAGCAGAGTGGCGCAGCGGAAGCGTGCTGGGCCCATAACCCAGAGGTCGATGGATCGAAACCATCCTCTGCTAACGTTGAGAACCTCCGAGGGATCTGTCGTTTTACTGTCATGATGCAAGGACACCTTGTCAAGCTACTGACGGACCTTTGCTCTTCCAAAAGTAGTGTTTTGATTGAGGGAGATGTGGTAGTGTGGCCGAGTGGTCTAAGGCGCTGGATTAAGGCTCCAGTCTCTGTGGAGGCGTGGGTTCAAATCCCACCACTGCCAATTGTGCATGAATCCAATTTTGTGCTTCTGACCTAATTGGTCCATCAGGACGTGGTTTGATTCTTTGATTGATGCAAAGAGCAGAATTAATTGCTTTCAGATATCGTCTGCTAACAGACAGAAACAATTTGTGACACAAAGGGATAACTTTTCAAACTCATGACTTACTGTCGCTCTTCTAAATATGGTATTCTGATTGGGAGAGATTTGGCAACATGTGGTAGTGTGGCCGAGTGGTCTAAGGCGCTGGATTAAGGCTCCAGTCTCTGTGGAGGCGTGGGTTCAAATCCCACCACTGCCAACTGATCACAACAAAATTTCAGTCTATGATGGCTGCAAAAAGCAGCATGGACTGCTTTCAGATACTGCAGTCATCTGGCTTCTTCCCCCTGTTCCTTCGAACCAGTCAGGAATGAAAACACATGACTACAGTATGTGAAAGCGATTAATCATACTTTTTGCAGCAATTGAAGACGACAAATATTTCTTGATTAAGCATTAAGAAGTCCAAAAGTGCATGCATGCCAAATTGGCAGTGGTGGGATTTGAACCCACGCCTCCGCAGAGACTGGAGCCTAAATCCAGCGCCTTAGACCACTCGGCCACACTACCACTTCCTGCCAAGACGCTCTGTAAATCAAACACCATATTTAGCACTTGTTTGGTTTTTTTTTTTTCTTGTGCAACTGTGAGCACACCATTTTTCCTGCGCTTGCAAGCATTGGTGGTTCAGTGGTAGAATTCTCGCCTGCCACGCGGGAGGCCCGGGTTCGATTCCCGGCCAATGCAAAGGTTTTTTTTTTTATCACCTTCCTAAATATCTTTCAATGCAATACTTCTTTGGCAGGGATCAAAAGGCTTCTCTGCCCGTCCAGGAATTGAACCCTGGCACGGAAGCGAGTTGGGTCCATCACCCATCGGTCGATGTATTGAAACCGTCCTCTGATAACGGAGAGAACCAAAGGTCTCTCAAGGATCTGTCATTTTTTTTGTCACGATACAAGTGTGAAAGGATAACTTCTCAGAGTTGTGACTGTCCTTCGCTCTTCTAAATATGGTGTTTGATTTAGAGAGCCTTGGCAAGAAGTGGTAGTGTGGCCGAGTGGTCTAAGGCGCTGGATTTAGGCTCCAGTCTCTGCGGAGGCGTGGGTTCAAATCCCACCACTGCCAATTTAGCATGTATGCAATTTTGGACATCTTACGTCAACAGTCAATCAAGAAATATTTGTTGTCTATAATTCATGCAAAAAGAACAGGATTAATTGCTTTCAGATACAGTAGTCATGTGTCTCCTTCCCTCTTTCCAGATTGGTTCAAAGGAACAGGGGGAAGAAGCCACATGATTGTAGTATCTGAACGCAATCCATGCTGCTTTTTGCAGCCATCATAGACTAAAATTTTGTTGTGCCCAGTTGGCAGTGGTGGGATTTGAACCCACGCCTCCACAGAGACTGGAGCCTTAATCCAGCGCCTTAGACCACTCGGCCACACTACCACATGTTGCTACCTCTCTCTAACTCAAACACTATATTTCAAAGAGCAAAGGCAAGTGTTCGGTCAAAAGGTTTCATTGCGCACTTCAATTGTGACAGAAAAAGTAATGGATACCATAGGAGATTCTGAGCTTTAGCAGAGGATGCCGACCATCCATCGACCTCTGGGTTATGGGCCCAGCACGCTTCCGCTGCGCCACTCTGCTCTTCTTTGGCTTAGTTTTAGGCTACCACATGCCAGCAGAACTTAAACAGACAACACTGAGCAACTTCAGCAAAAATCAGTAGGATATACCAAGAGACTGGGTCGCAGGAAAGGGGGAAGGAGCCACATGACTGCAGAATCTGAGAGCAATTTGTCAGGCTTCTTGCCACAATCCAGCAATCAAACTATTTCCTCATGCAGCGTTGAGACAAGAAAACTCAATTTGGTTAAGTGCCCACATGGCAGTGGTGGGATTTGAACCCACGCCTCCACAGAGACTGGAGCCTAAATCCAGCGCCTTAGACCACTCGGCCACACTACCACATTTTGCTATGCCTCTCTCTCAATCAAAATACTACTGTTGGTAGAGCAAAGGTCCGTCAGTGCTGTAAATTTTACAGTATTTGCAGCATTGAAGGAAGACTTCTAGAGAAAAGAAAGGAGGATGGATGGATTGTATTTTCAAGTATCCAGGCATCCTCGAGGAGCTCCATGTTGGTGAGTACAACATTTTTAAAATTTTTTATGTTTCGTCTTTTTTTTTTTGCTAGTACTAAATCAACGGTAACAAAATAAAATGACATAAACAAACTGTGCGACAGCTGCAAGTTGGAAAAAACAAAAAGTCCCAGCATTTGACCTCCGTACAGAGAGCCTCTCCTTTCCCCTGACCTTCGATCCGCCCTAAAAACTCAGCTGTTCGTAAAAGCCAGAGGACACCGACCCCAGTGGCGATCCCTTCCTCTCCTCCCATCAGTTTTCCATTAGCAATGACAGCAGGGCCGTCCCACGGTCCATAAAGTCTGCACAGCTTCAGCGTTTAGCGGCTGAACTCTGCTCTCACACTCTCACTCATCACAACACATCAACTGGATGTACAGTCCACTGCAGACCCGGGATGAAGACGCTGGCACATTTTTCCACAGCTGTTGCACGTTGCACATGTGTGTACAGGATATTGCATGTGCGTTCTTGGAACCGTCGTTGCTATTAAAGGTTAAGGGCCAGATTCACAAAGCCATTGCCCGACTTTTACGCCAGAAAATCTGTGCAAAATAGCCCCAAAAACAGTGTGTCCTAATCACAGAGCAGACGTAAAGGTAACAAAAATATTTAAATTGGTTCATTTCTGACAAAATGACACTCTTCTCTATGTAAATATGCCTCATTCGAAACAGCGCCTGATCCACAAAGGTCTTTGCGCTCACGTCCACACGTAGTTTGACAGCCGGAAACACTGCCAGCCAAAAGCAGGCACAGTTTCTCCTGTCAAAGTGTTTCTGCCATCAAGTTGTGTTGCTGTTAACATGTTTGTTCGGGGCCAACATGTTACTGCCCTTTTTAAGATGGTGAGAGAGACCTGGGAAAGGTGTACGTGTGTGTGTGTGTGTGTGTGTGTGTACAACATTTTTATATTGATAAAGTTCAATATACTGCTATATTTTATAGTAATATAGCTTTTAACATGTATATGTGTGTGTGTAAGCTCAATATGTAGCAGTATCTTAAGCTTTTAACAAAATGAAAATCAAATATCAGGCCAAATTTTACTCGTTGGACCTTAAAGCAAAGTGATGTCATCAAACAGGGTTATGGAGTTGAAACAGGACATATAGAATTTCCTTATCTGATCTAACCAGCGGTCAGGGGCTCCGTGCCTCCAGAAGAAGGGGACCCAGCCTGAACCGTGTGTTTGTTGGGGTCTATTTCCTGATAAAGGTGCAGCTTGGCGGTGTTGACGGGTGCAGCTGATAACCGCCTTTGTGTGACAGATTAGAGCCAGAATTCAAATCAAACGCCGTTGCTGTAAATCTGATAGAGTGTTGAAAAGGCTATTTATAGCTTTAATTTTTCATTTGGAAACATGTCCATCCATTACTTGTTTCTCTCTCATGGTTTTCACCCTCCTAATCTGACGGCGGCCTCTCCGCCGGGCCGTCTGTCTCCAGGTGTCCTCGCCACACAACAGCTTCACTGGAGCTGAAAGGCCACAGGCGTTTGTCTCACCGCTCCTAAAGTTTTTAAAGTTCTGCAGCTCAGGAACCTTTTCCCCCAAAGGAAATGACCTTCCCTCCATTGTAAAACACAAGTATTTTGTTTTCAGACGAGTTGAGACACAAGTAAGAGTGGACATGCTGGCTGGCTGTTTGCTTTTCTGCAACAAAAGTCTAGTTTCCCAATTTGGGATCAATAAAGTTCAATCTAATCTAATCTAATCTGATTTTACAACTATAGTTGAGGTTCATGCCCTCCTCACCTGAGAGGGCGGGACTATTTAAACCCTGTCCTGTCAACTTCCTGGTTGTTCCTAGCAATGCTGCTGCTACCACTGATGCCTTCGCTGGTGTTTAAAGCTGATCCCATGCTACGCTGCTGCTAGCTGCCAATAAGTTTGTTGTTTCTTTTTTTTTTGCAGGTATTGTGACAGGATTCCTTCTTGCCCTCTACCTTGACAAGTAGCTAATGCTACTGCTGCTAAGCTATCTAGTTACTGTCACTCTGCAACTGCTACTGTGCTGCTGTTGCACTGCTATTTTGCCATATATTTATTTTTTTATTTATTTTATTTTTTTATTTAATTCTTTATTCGAAGCATAAAAAAAGATGGAAAAGAAATAAAAGGATTCGGTAATAACAATATGTAAGCCTATTCCTCAAGAAAACAACAACAACAACAACAACGATAATCAATGTCCACAACTTAAATATGCTTGAAAGGAGTATATATATACATATGTATATATGTACATATACATATATATATGTATATATGTGAAGATTGATCAAAACTCTTCCCACTGCCCGAAAAAGACCAAAAAAAACAGTTTTGATGAGTTTTAGTCGAGAGGGGAAGCGCGTCAGTCAACTCCAACTCAGGATTCAACTGGGACTCTGGGCCTCATTTTTGCGTCGTTGTCTTCAACATTGTTGTTTCATTCATTTGTGTCATTGCATCAGACGAGGCCAGTGGAGAGACCACTGAGCTCGCCAACGACCGTTTTCATCTGGTTGTCGTTTCACTCTGGAGGTCAGAAGTCGGTGTCTGCAATAGAAGGCAAAAACGAACCTGTGATGTTGGCAAAGTGCAAACATGAGTTTTATTCCTCAACGCTGCTCTGAACCTCCCTCCCTGTTTTACAGCAGCCAGACTCTTGGCAGCGACTTCATACTTTGTATTCTCGACAGGACGGCTCCTCCTCCTCCTCCTCCTCTCGCCGTTCTCATTGTGAGCCGGCTGCACTCTAATGGCTTGGCTGTGTGTTGAGAGAGCGACAGCAGAACATTATCCGGGAGGATATCATGGTTTTATGATCCTCCGTTGCTGATAAAAATGGCAGCTCCAAACAGACTGGCATTTTCACTGTCTGGATTAGTATTAACTACAGAGGGGAAATGGCGTTCTGGGAGGAGGAGTATAATGGAACGTAATAAATCTAACCCACGGAGTGAACACTAAATGAAGACCAAGTGTGCTTCTCACTTTATTGAATTTATTCACACCTTTTTTATTTTTAATAGAAAAAAGGAAAAACTGTTGAAGGATGAAATCACTGCCTTGCTGAAGCATTTTTGCTCTGTTTGCATTTCTGTCCATTTACCAAAGATGCGTATTTTTTATTTTTTTGATGCATGTGCCAAGATGTAATTGGATGTCACTTTGCCTTCCTGAGGTAAAAAGATGTGTCAGTTCTATATGAGCGACAGTCACCACTGAAATCATGTCTGGTTGTCACACTGGTTTAGCTCCAGAACTGACGACGAGGGAGAGAAGAAGGCTGTGTTTTTACTGACTGGATTCTTCATAAATGAGGTGCAAATACATATATGTCTATGCAATTTCATAGTTTTTAATTTTTATGAATTGGCAAAAATTGAATGATTACTAAGTGTAACAATAGAATAAGCTAAACTTTTTTTTTAACATAGTCATTTTGGATTTGTGTGTATTTTGAGTAAAAAAAATTTGTATCCATGTTTGTCCAGGACTGTAATGTAAGAAAATGTGGGAAAAGTGAAGCAGTGTGAACGCTTATCGGATGCACTGTCTGTAAAGCGGCCTTTTTTGAAGCTTTGGGTAGCAGAAAACCTCAAAAAATAACATTAAAAACAAACGGTGCAAGTAGCAGTTTGACACATTTCAGTTTCAAGGTTGTGAGGAAGACTGAGGGAGCGCGGAGGGGAGAACGAGAGAGATTCTCACTGGAGGAAGCCGTCATGACTGCGCTACACCTCTTCAAGTGGTGACTGACAGCAGTTGCGAAGCGCACGCTGACACGTGCACACCTGCCAGAGTGCACTCAGCAGCAAATTCAAACCATTTCGCTCATTCGTCGAGAGGCACTAACATGAAAGTTAACGATCGATCAAAGAATTTGTGTGCCCAAATTCTTGTGCGAATCCTGAGTGACTTTGACTGATTCCCCGAAAGTCCGTCAGTGAGTTGGGCAGTCATTCTGCCTCTGAGGGCGTCTTTGACAATTTCAGCACTTCAAGCTGTCTTTGTTAAGCCAGTGAGGCACAGAGAGAACAAGAGAGACATGGAGCGCCCATCAAATAGGAGCCGATGGAGGAAAATTCCATTTCCAACACACAAAATATTCTCTAAAAGTAACACATACTGGATTGTACTTTAGGGAGGGGTTAAGAAAAATAAAAGAAGAGCATTAGGTTGTGTTGTGCGTTGTGTTTCATGCACCTCATTTGCTATTGATTCCATCCTAATGCTGTGCATAACAACGTCAAACACAGGGGAAAAAAACTTGCCGCGTTGATAGGAGCTTTCAGTCAGACGGCAGCAGGGAGCTGTCCATGGTGCTGAAATGAGCTTGTTGTTCATTGTCTTTCAGAATTTTCATTACTGACTGCATTTCTTTACTGTCTTCTTTCAGTTTAACATGATAGTATAGTAGTAGTAGAATATAGTGGTGTGGCGGGGGGGTGGGTCAGTAGATTTTTTTAACACTATATAACTTTTTTTTCCCAGCTTTTCCAGTCTTTTTGCATCAGAGACGTGCGGTTATACTTGATTTACTTTGGTCCATCTCAACAAGCTCTGTTTATTATTATCATATAATTGGATATATGAGCCCTGCACATATAAAACTGCTGCTGGAAAGTGCAGCCAATCTATTTTCTGTCACTGCTTTTCCTTGGCAGGTTCTATCGCGGCTCTACTGGGCAGCAGGCAGCGCTACACACCTGGACAAGTCGCTAGTTCACCACAGCGTCACACAGAGAGACAAACGTCAATCCAAACTCACACTCACACTGACGCCTACTGACAACTTTGGAGTTGCCAAATTAAACTCACATGCACGATTGAGAGGGAAGCCGAAGCACCTGGAGAGAAGCAACAACAACCACGAGATGAAGACAAGAAGTCATCCAAGCTTCTTCATCAAAAATGCACATTGTCAAAATTGCTCAGTACTTTAACCGCATTGAAAACTGAAATTGAAAACCTGGCACAGCCGCTGTCTTTAATGCGGAGGATGATGAAAAGTTTTATATCCAGGACTCTGCTTCAGTCCTGTTTAGAATGAGCAGCAGCCTGAGGGTGATATGGTACATTTAATCCCTCAGCTGGAGCACACAGGAGGCAGCCTCTTTAAATCTGCACAAAGGCTTTTTTTTTATAAGAACACTTTCAGACTGAACCTGACTGAACCTAGGCCCAGTGCCGTGCTTGGAGTCAAGCAAAAACATTTCACATCAACTCGGCTACATGTAAACGTGTCATCTTGAGTAAACGTGAGCAATGTTTCTATTCAACGAGGATCTTCACCCGGACTGCTGTCCCGACTACTGCGCACACACTGTATATGCAGCCACACAAGTCAATGGATGGATCGAATTCTGCTCATTTTGGACCTTTCCACAACGGACTTCTTGCATCAACGACTTCAGCTTGCAGTGCTGCAGGGGTTCAAGTAGAAGTTTTGCTCACCAAATTTGACAATTTCCCAGAGTGTTCAAAATGTTGCATAGCGTCTATGCTTGGTCCCACTTGCCTGTCAGTGAGATGAATGAACAGCTTTAAGACACTTGAGTGTTGCTGGATGTTTTTCAGTTTTTGATAGATTTTTTGATAGAAATCTTATTGTATCCACATCAAACTCAAATCTTAGCTTTACCTCGCAGTAAAATGTCTGTAAATGTTGCGTGTCCTCTGGTACCTCTTTCCTTTTTTTGAAATCATGACCGATGTTTTTGATAGAATTCATAGTATTTTAATGATTTAAAAACAACTGTAACCTAAGCTAACCATCGAGTTCACGTCAAGGATCCAAACTGTTCCTCTCCTGGAACGTTGTCCGACCGATGCGACTGTGTCATGACTCCAAGAGACTATTTTTACTTTGTGTGGGGTTTTCCTTTGATCTGGTGTCCTTGGCACGGCCGCTGATTTATGTCTCTGCTGGTGGGAGCTCGCTCGCATCATGACTCCATTCTATTTCTGATCCGTGCACACAATGGTCTTACAGTGAGACGCACGCGGTGCTCGTAATCTCCGTGGGCGCTCTGCTACTTCCGGCGCCTTCGGCCTCTATTATTTATTTATTACTTCTCTCCAATTTTCTGCGGCCAACCTAGCGCCCCCTGGCGGCACCCACCTGTGAAAACAACTGCTTTACATCATACTGAAACCTCCACCTCAGATTGACACCAGAGCCGTCACTGGGGAGCGGGGGGCACGGCTCTTCTGTGACGGTTCTCTGATTAACAGACGGAGCACAGCTGCGGCACTCGTATCCTGCAGCTCACCGGCAGACTGAGGACGTGGAGGAGAGGGAGTGCTATTAAAGCAGAGAGCAGGTGCTCACACTGACTGTGTCTCAATTCAGGATCTGCACCCTTCAAACCAAGTGTCCTCCGTCTGAAGGAGGCGTTCTTGGAGGACCCGGCCTAGAAGGACCAACCAAACCCCGCCTCCCCGGTCACCACACGGGACGGTCTAGCCTTGGGCGTATTTCCTGGTTGCGTCACCGGCATTCCCTCCTGCTGGCCAACCCCGGAAGTGACGTTTTCATAGTATCAAGCTAACCATTGGTTCGCCATCCAACGATGGCGTTGGATGTTCAAATAAATAAAAACCCGATGTTAAAACTGAGTATTTGATGTGAAATTTAATACTTAAATGTATATGAAGTGTCTTTGCCAGTAGATGGCGCTAATTTCAGCTGACTTCCCAGGATCCCAGGATGCTTTGCAGCAGCACGCGAAGCATCATGGGATACATAAGTACGCAAAGGATAGTAGCGGTGCAGCCTTAGAAATCGGCTAAAACGAGGGCGCATTCCCAGTACGCATTTTGAGCGTCCTAAGGACTTTTGGGAATTGGGAGGAGCCTTGGCGCAGTGCTATGACGCAACTTCCTTTCAAAATGCGCACTTCAAGGATGCCGACCCTGAATTGAGACACAGCAAATGAGTGGCACCGTTCGTCTGAAGGTGGAGCCAGGCTTGTCTTCTGGCTGGAGGTGAGGAGGAGGCAGAGATTCTTCTGCACTCATATCAAGACGATGGAAATGGCTCAGAGCCAGCAAACAGACGGCGCCTGACGTGAAGTTCTAGCACAGATGAAGTAACGTCACTAGAGCTTCATGCACCAATGTCTCATAACCATATGGCTGATGAAAATTGCACATTGCCCCTTTAACTTTCTGCTCGTCCTTTTTGTCACGACACAATAGTTACCAATCAAATTGTATCTTCTGTCTTGGTCATGACAAGCAGAAACGCATGTTGAGTCATTACTGATGATTGTATGTATGGATGCCAGAGGCCAAAGTGGGATTTTCACAGCACTTCAGTGTCTCCATGAAGCTGGCCTCTCGACACACAGTACATCCATCTCCTGGGTTTATTAAAAGCAGTTCAATATGAAACCACTGAAAGTAAAAAGCCTGGTAGGGCTAAATAAGAATAAACCCACAGTAGTTTGATTTGTAATCTCTTTGCTGCATATAAAAACACAGATAGAAAATCAATTTTCAAAAAAAAAAACATGTTTAAAGATGCAAACAAACAAATAAAAAGAAAATAACTAAGTGATCAAGTGGCTTCGTTTTAGCGCACATTAGAAGGAAGAGTGAAGAATGAGGCAGCGGGGCTGTTTCTCTCTTGTCACTCGTCCAAATAACAAAGAGAGATGAGCAGAAAGTAGATCAAAGTTTTCCAGGCTTGCAGATCAAAGACGGACATTAGCAATATGAAGTTCATCAGTTCCTCTCAGCATCACTTAGGAGTAAACGGTGTGAACATGGACGGCATGAAAGGCATTTGATGCAACCTCCTGCAAACATGGAACAAAGACAAAGTCGTCATGAAGCCACAACTTCAGCAACAACTCTCTTTTGCATTCTTGCTACGAAATATCACCGTGTCTGCTTCTGCAGCTCCAGCGTCTGTACGTTACTTAGCTCCGCCTTCACTCATACACTTGACAGGTTCTCATTGGGTTTAATTCCTGTGCACACAACACTTCATCATAAGTATAATCAGAGACTGCAGCTTAAAATGCCCATAAAGTATATAATCTCTCTTCCTTGACCCTAATGTCAGTGTATATTCATCATATATATCGAACTGGAACCACATTCACTGCTCGAAAAAAGAAAAAAAAAATGTAATCAGATGAACATAGATCTAAATGGGCCGCGGCTACAGAAGAGTAAAGAGTAGAAGTTGTGTTTCCTAATGAAGGCCAGCTGTTTAACATCGTGCCTCTCTCAGAGGGAGAAAACGTGAGCGCACTGAGTCGTCTGATTGCCTTTAGAGCTGTTAATCAGTCGTGGCTGTTCATCCTATTAGCTGGTTGGCGGTGACAGGAAGTGAAGCCGTCATTAAAGGAGAGACGAGGCCAAGGCACTTTTCTCCTTCCTTGAAGAGGAGACGCCGACCTCAGCCTGCTCGTGGCACAGTGTGGGCTGCTGGACGGCACCAGTGGAGCTAATTAAACGACGGCTCCTTGCATAAGTGAAGGCGGTGTTAATGTTAATGAGGGCCAGCCATGACGGACAGCCTCCTGGCCACTGGAGAATTTCTTCCGGGTTTGTCTTTACATCTATTTTTTTCCGGAAAGAGCCAACAGGACTCGGAGAATCAGATTGATTTGGGCTTTCCAGCCTGCAGGTCTCCTCACGGCCACGTTGGCCCTATTCTCACGTATACACACCGCCTCCAGCGTCATGTAAAGGGCCGTCTGTCAGAAAACAAGCTATTAGCTGGGCTGCATCACCTTCCCTTGCTACGCTATGTCCGTCAGTCAGCGCGCTAGTGAGGAGAATAAACTGGAATGTCGGCCTGCCGCCTCCAGAACTTCCCTTTAAATTCAGCTCCAGTCTTTGGAGGAAAACTTAATGAAACAGAGTTCAAAGTGCTGGAGACACAGTCAGTGACGAGGACATGTGAGAACAAGCTGAACTGGCTCCACGATATATCTGGGCGAGGCAGTGTGTGTGTGTGTGTGTGTGTGTGGGTGAAATTATCATAGAAATAAAATGGGTGAAGATGAAATGAAATTGTGGGCAAAGCCATTTCTCAGCTGCAGTCCCTGCAGTCGGCGTTAGCCTGAGGAGAGTGTGAGTGTGTCCTGCTTGCCGCTCGCTGACAGCTGATTCCCAGAGTGGCGGGAGAGCCCAGCCGAGCCGAGCCGAGCCGAGCCGAGCGGCAGGCCACGCCTGTCAATCATCCACTCACACCCGTACACACAGCACGTCTGTCCCTGGGACACGTGGTAGCGATCTCTCCCCTGCGAGTGGAGTCCACGCCCAGCAGGGGGTGCAAAGCAGAACAAGAAAGCACAGCAGCTCGACTGGGCCTGGACTGAAGCGGTGCTGCAGTCCAGACGGCACCAACTAACCCAGACCAAGACCTCGTCGAGACTAGAGAGCATCGAGATCCAGACCAGACCAAGAAAAGTAACAACGAAACAGAAGAAAACCCGACCCGATCCAACCCGACAATGACCAGAAAAAGCACTGAGCTTTAAACTCTGGGCCTCTTTTATTTAGTATTCAAATTTTCATGTGAATCATGACAGAGTCACGTTAATGTGTGACTAGAAAACATGACTTAAAATGCGTTGCTATGCAGATGATACTCAGGTATATTTGTCAATCAAACTTGATGAATCCAAGCCCTTGGTTGAACCGGAGACTTGCTAAAACAGACATTCAAGCTTGAATGACTGAAAAAATTCTCTGATGCAAAATACAAATAAAAGTGAGGTTATAATGTTTGGGCTGGAGAGAGTTTAGAGACACATTTCAAAGATGCCTTTGTTGCCTCCAGATCAGAGTGCTGTACTACCGGCTGTGACAGAGCCTTGCACTGCAGGTGTGTCTGTGGGAACAGGTAAATGAGAGGCCACTGTAAAGTGCTTTGTGTATCAGAAGTGCAGTCCATTTTCCATTTATTTGACATTTTTGTCACCTAAACTGGACAGAAATTGTCATATAACCAAAATGTGAATAAACTGTGCATGTAGAATGAAAGCTGTGCACTGACTACCAAAAGAACTCCAGGTTTGCTGTGTATGAGCGCTGGAGCAGGGAAGCAACTTTTGCCAAAAGCTTGTTTTTGTGTTGCACTTTTAATCCCCCAGTGCCGTCGTAGTCGTCATTGTTAGCAACATCCACTGACGGCGCTTTTATCCGCTCAGTCTTTAATCTGGCAACTTGGGGACTGTTATAGATTCCTTTTCTTCCCAGTATTATTATCTCCCTGTGGGTGCTTTTTGCTTATAATGATGATGTTCTGAGCAACACTTGAAGGCGCTATTGTGACAGCAGCAAAGAAACATGCAAAAGCTTTTCCGTGATGCCGCTTAAACAGGAGGAGAAGGAAACAAAACAGCAAAGAAAAAGCAAAACTCTCAACGTTTCCTCCCAATGTGTTTATCGCCGTCGACGTGACGACGTGCACGACTTCCACCAGCCTCTGAACTTTTGCCTTTCTGCTTTAAGTCAACCGGATCTCTTTCAACTCAGCAGCAGCGTGTAGTTCTTCCTACCTGGACCTGTCCGGTATTAGGGCAGCCGGGTGTCGGCCAGGTGCCACCCAGGTGTCGGCCGGATGTCAGCCGGGTGCCACCCAGGTGTCAGCCAGGTGTCGGCCGGGTGCCACCCAGGTGTCAGCCAAGTGTCGGCCAGGTGTCAGCCAGGTGTCAGCCAGGTGTCGGCCGGATGTCAGCCGGGTGTCGGCCAGGTGTCGGCCGGGTGCCACCCCGGTGTCAGCCGAGTGCCAGCCGGGTGCCACCCAGGTGTCGGCCAGGTGTCAGCCGGGTGCCACCCAGGTGTCGGCCGAGTGTTAGCTGGGTGTCAGTGGCAGCGCTGCCATCCATTCACAAGGATTTTGAACTATTATTTCCAGGCAAAAAAAAACAAAAAACAAACTCAAACAAACAACAAACACACCCCACAGCTAAGAAACAGTGCGGAAGCAAACAAACAGCCAAACACTGAACACATTTCAACATTACATTGAGCACAGCGTGACTCCAACAGCACAGACAGAGACTCATGCTGCTCCCAAATACACATATTAATACGCAAACATGCCTCGCGGGCTCATCTTCAGCAACATCCACTGACAGCACCTCCTGTTGGTAAACTGCACTCCAGTGAGTTCATGCATTTCACTATAACCTTTTATCATACTACATTATTTGTATGATAAGTAATATTTTAAAATATTTGCCTTTTTTTCTGTGAAAATGAGGTACTTCAATGTGACAAAGCAAATAGAGACAGACGGCCCTTGAGGTCAGAAGAGCTTTTGATTGTGAGTTCATCAAAAACCTTCGAGCACTGCCTGGTGTTTCCAAAAGGGAGACGCTTGTAGTTGGTGTTTTCTTAGCAACACCTTTGTTGTTGCGACCGGCTTTTAGGCACTGCCAAGGAATTATTATTGTCACCATTAGTCATAGTGATAGATCTCAAGCAGAACAGTAAATGCGTCATTTCGGAAGATAAATATCTGATCAGACATTAAATTTTCTCCTAGTCACATTTTTTTATCATTTCATCTACCAGCCAGTCTCGCTGGTTTAATTGCTTTTGCTCACCTCAGTGACCTGAACCAGTGAGTACACACTGACTAAAACTGGCAAAGACTTGCAAATTAGCCAAAGCAAAAGAGGGGAGTGAAAGGTCGACTCTTTACGATCAAGCTGAAAATCAAACTGGGATCCTGGAGAGATCAAAGTCATCAAAGTCACTCGAGCGGCACAACAAGGGAGAGAAAAATAAGTTTTGAGAAGTTCAGAGAAGGTTGGTGGTGCATGAAAATATTGCGAGGCTCAAATGTGTACAGCCAGTAAGCTTGTACCAGCTGGTTCACGTAGCTCTCTGTTCTCAAATGTCACTCATTCATCTTGCCAACCTCCAATTAGCGGACACGAGGAGAAACATCTTTCACGTCTTTGGCAGAAAATGCTGCGTTATATTCAGCCTGTGTTTGGTGGAGGTGGAGGTGCAGCTGCTGAGGTCGTGCAGGGTCGCTGTGATTTCCACAAGAATTAGCTTGTAGCCTGGCTGCTAGCGCAACAAAAGTAAAACAAAATATATATACACATAGAGTCGCTGAACCCCAAATCAGGCCGGAAAATCAATCAATCAATCAATCAATCAATCAATCGACTTATTTGTCCAGCACTAAATCACATCCAAAGGCGTCTCAAAGCTCTTCGTACAATCAGAGTAAAAAAAACAACCGAGGCCTCCAGAGCAGCAGGGGGCGACAGTGGCCAGGAAAAACTGCCCTGTGGGAAGAAACCTAGAGCAGATCCACACTGCAGGTGGCGCTCAACTGCTTACAATATAGATGTAGACATGTAGAAATAATTCAGATGTAGAAATACAGAAGGACACATGAGTCTATGAGGGATATCAATATAAACATGTAGATGTACATAACTAGATGTTGTGTTGTTGGGACAACGGCAGTGATTTTCCACTGCACGTTGAATAACGGGAGCGTTTTCTATCTTCCTCATCAATCAGGTGGGTCCCCCCCCCCTCTGCCCCCCTTCCCCCACCCCCCACTCCACACTGTCTGAGCTGGGGATCAGCCACAGGATTTTGTGAGGCCGCATCAATATCGTACATCTTCAGTGGCGGCGGCCAATGTCTGAGGCAACGCCTCCCGCAGATTGGCACTTTTTAAGGGTCTCGGTCTCATCTCGGACTCGGAGGCACTTTTACTGGGTCTGGTGAGGGTTTGGGTTTAGGGTTCGGGTTTAGGGTTCGGGTTAGGCTTCTCGGACTGGACAGACTTGGGATTTTTGATCAAGACCAGTCAAGACTCAGCCAACACTGTAATAACACGGTAATAACGGAAAAGAATCCAGTTGCTGCCGTTTTACACTCTGTTTGTGACACCCAGGCCCTTTTTTCCTAGTAAATATATATTTTGATTTTATGAAGTAAAGTTGTTGTTTTTTTAAATGGTTCAAAATATCTGGCAAAGCAGGAAAAATGTCAAAGAAAATGATGGAAAGACACCTTGCTGAAAGGAAATGTTGCAGCTCCAGTTACGTAGAAGCAAAGACGAATTGAAAAGAAAGATTCTGGCCATTCACTCTTTTAGTTGCGATTCCCCTTTGGTCTGGTTGAGAGCAGATTTAAATATCTGCTCTCGACCAGACCGTTGGTCATTCATTCATTCATTCCATGGAAGATGAATGAATGAATGGAAAATACATACATACATAAACATACATACACGCTAAACTTTTTGAAGTATCTCCCAAGCATCCATCTCACCCAGGAAGGAACAAGTCTGAATGACTGTGAAGGGAACTGCAGCAATATCTTGAGACGCTGCTTCCCTCTAGTGGATATAGCTGGGTAAGACACACTCACTCGTCTCAACCACGATACACACACACACACACACACACACACAAGAGACAGAAGACAGTACTCAATCTTCACAATGCATCCAAATTCAAAGACAAAGAGACATTATTATTTTTTATTATTATTTTAGAGATTTTATAACAAAAAAAAAGCAAGAAACATCAATTTTGATGCAAATGAAATTGGAAAAAAAAAAACTGGATAGTTGACTGTAAAAATTCAAGGCTCACTGCTTGAATTTTGGAGGCAAAACATGTTTTCCATCAGTCCAGGAATCCTTTGAAGTGGGTTTTCTGACAACTGTGCAACTGCTGTTTGCCAAAGTCGGCTAACTGGTAACAATGAACGAGAATCACATCACAAAAAAACAGTGTCATTTTTATTTAACATCCAGTTATGCAATTACAAATCAAAAGATAACTCCAAGGCCCCGTTCCTCTAACTCAAGGAATTACAAAAAAATAAGCTCTGACTCTCAGTGTAAATATGAACAGTGCTCGGAAAAGTGATTTCAATTTCGTCCGCGTCGTTTCCAAGTCAAAAACATGTCTGAAGAAATAGTCATAAAAACTCAAGTTGCAGGTTTCTGGCGATGCGATGACGTTAAGACCAGGCGGCGTTTTCTGTCTTCTGGATTTTGACAGGAGTGTCACAGCCGTCTCCATCCTGACCGAGACAGCAAAGCACGTTTAGGAAGGAAATGGGAAAACTGTGGGCGGATCAAACTGGAAAAAAAAAAAAAAAGACCCAAACTCACCTCCTGTGAATGGGAACGTGCGGCTAGTGCGCCATCTGTAGGCAATGCAGAGTCTGACAAATCTGGAAAATCCAGCTCGATGTCCATCACATCGTCGGCGTTCAGCTCCTCGCTGGGAAGACAAACATGAAAGAGACAGAGTGGAAGTAAACAACTCTGGACTGCGGCCTCCGTGTTTTAATCCAGCCGATGCAGCTCCAGAGCGATGCTCACAGGTCGTTCAGGCCTTTGTCCTGGCCTTCTTCCACTGGGGGGTCCCAGGCGTGGAGCTTGACCTTCCACAGTTTGATCTGCTGGTCCCACGAGCGCCGGCTGTACTTCCTGAACTTGTTGGGCGTCTTTGGGTGAACGCCCGGCTGACGCATGTGTCTGGAGACCGGAGGGAGAAGCAGGGTTGTTTTTTTGTCTCGTCACGCTTCCAACTCCAGGAATTACCAACAAAAATAACTGAGAATCTGACAATAATCTGAGAGATATTTGTCCTACTTTGGGATTTCTTTGAGGTAGCGGTCGTAGGCCAGCGTGTTCTTGCCGTAGTTGATCTGCTTCTGTCGGCGCAGCAGCACCGCTTCGTCCGTCTCCACGTCGTCAGAGTCGCACCTGAGGCAGACGCACGGTCAAATTGAAGGAAGAAGAAGCAAAACAACTCATTGTGATCTCAAATTCATTGATCTAGTTGAATATAAAAGTGTGCAGGTCATGTACAGAGCAAGGAACAACGTGTTACCTCATAATATTCTACTACTGTTTTCCCACAGGAGGGGAATTACAACTTCAGGGGACAATTCAACCTAAAGGTTCACACAATACTCTCAACTAGAAGAAGTTTCTGTATTACAATCATCAGTTAAATTATGGAATAGTCTGAACCTGGACGTCAAAGAAAGTATAAACTTGGGACTATTTAAGATAAAGTACAAAAATATAATATTTAGTAGGTAAAATAAGATAGTACACTCATTTAGTATTACTATTATCATTATTCTGGTTATTATTATTATTATTACTGTTGTTGTTGTCCCCTTTTTGGACATGAATAACATTATTTTAATGTATATTTCACTGGTGTTTACTTATCCTATTTGTTTTTATTTATTTTTTATTTTATTTTTTTTCTTTCGTATGTTTTGATTTTTGTATCTCATTTTCTTTCATGTTCGAAATAAATAAATAAAATCAAATCAAATCAAATCAAAATGTCCGCACCCTCCGGAGGATTCAGACGACCGCTGTCTTTTGCTGCTTCCTGTGTTCAATATTCTCCTCCTGTAGCTGAAAGAGAAAAAAGCTTTAAAAAATAATAATAGCAACGAGGAAGAGTCAAAAAGAAATAAATAATGCAGTGCTGTTACCGCTGCATGTCTCTGTATATGTCTCTCCTCATGTCCTCGTCGTCCTCCACCTGGCTGCCCCAGTCTCTCTCCCGAGCATTTAGGCGGGAAACTGGCCCTGCGCTCTCAGGCGTCGTGAAGCTGCAAACACATTTTTTTTTAAAAAAACATCATTTTAGTTAGAAGAAATCGACACAATTATTTTTCTGTCTATATCTTCACTTAATATAATTCTTGACCTTTTGCACCGTGGCCTCTTTTTTTGTTGTTGTTGCTGTAATGATGCAAATTTCCCCATTGTGGGATCAATAAAGGCTCCTCCTTCTTTTGTGCATCATCACAGCAACAACACAGCAGAAGAGACTGGAGATGATATTGATGAGGAGGAAATAAATAAAATATAATATTTATAGACTAAGAAGGAACCAACAAAACACTCACATTAAATTTATTTTATTAAATTCCAGACATAATATTGACATGTAAATAAGAAGCCCATCATGCTATGTGATGTCAGCTGACCTGGAGTGTCTGTGGTCGCCGCCGGCGTCGCCCTCCTTCTCATGGTGAAACCCCGCCTCCCTGCTGGCCCTCAGTCTGCCGTCGATTCCTCTCTTCCTGCAGTGACTTCCTGGAGACGAGCTGGAGCTAAACAACAACAACAACAACAACAACAACAACTACACATACAAGATGGTTATATATGTTAAACAGCATAATTTACTGTAGCAAGTCAGTGCTGAGGCACATTAAGCCAGAGATGAAAACTGGGAAAGTAAAACTGCTGTTGAGATTATGGAAGCTGCCACTCTGTTATTGCAGCAGGGTGCAGAATTTCTCCTTCACAGGCTTCACTGCAGTGACTCACCCAAGCAGACAGACCGGTCCTAGGTGCTCATGCAAAGGCACCATAGATTCTATCTATCTATCTATCTATCTCTATCTATCTATCTATCTGTCTATCTGTTTATCTATCGATCTATCTGTTTATCTATCGATCTATCTATCTCAGCCTTGTTTGTATGTCGATTGTGTGGACTTTAGGCATCTTGTGGAGGATTCTACCCTTAAAAAACACATTGTTAACACCACTGCTACCTTCTTATAACTTGAAAAAGATAATAATAATTAAACAGGGAGAACAATTGAAAAATTACAGTCAATGACTTCCAATTTTTTCTTTTTAGCATATGGAAAATAATTAAAATGTCTTTATTTCAATTTCCTTCTTCATGTCATGTCAGAGTTGCAATAACATTTTTTTTTCTTCTTTTTCTTATATTTTACAGCTCATAAACACACAATGAAGCTCAATAACTACCAGATACTGATAGTTGAGTTTATCCTGGGGGGGAAAAGGACTGAAACGCTCACTCATTGCACACTTTTTGACAATTCTACAGCCATAAAATGAAAAAATATGTCTAGGCGCTCTCTGTATTATGAGAGTATTAGCAATGCTAAACACAAAGGAACATGAATTCCACAAAAACTATGACACTATAATAAACAGATTTTTTTTATTATTATTTTTTTTTTTTTTAGACCTGTATCTCCCCAAAAAAAACGTATTCCGGGAAGCAGTCCCTGCCACAGGTGGTCGAGCAGAGTGGTATAGAGTGATCAGATACAGCGGCACTCTTGTTCATCGACTGGAATTAAAGTGAACCGGGACATCTTTTCGCGGGAGCGCGCCTTTTTTTTTAGATAAAGGGGTGAAGGGAGGAGGAGGTGCAGCTGGGATCCAGTATTCTTCTCTCAATTTTTCGCGCCATGCTCTTCTATTTCCGGGTTTTCCTACCGCCTGTTTGCCACTTCCGGTACTCTTAAACTACGTGAAAAAGCAAGACAGAGCACAGAAAATGCTCGTCGTTTTGGTTATTGTTATAATTACAATAACAATAGCTACTAACAATAAGAGTGATGGATTATAATGCATGTGACAGGACACGGATTTGATGTTAAATGTGACTCGCTGCGCTTGTTTTTGAGGCTATCGCCCAGGAGGCGGGTAAGCAGAAAAAGGAGAACAAGTGCCAAAAACGAGTGACTGACATTGAATAATAAAATAATAACGCCTCGAATAGCAGCAAAGTGTTTTCATTAAGAGATCGGTGGGACCCCGTACGTTGGAGAAAAATGCAAATAAAGACTGCGAAATAGCAAACAAACAAAAAAAATATATTTTTTAACTTACCGCCTGTGGTGTTCGGTGTTGCTACCATCGCGCTCTCTTGCCGTAGTTTGGTCGAACATGGTTTAGGAGTTTGCTCTGCTGGATGAGTGAGGAGAACAGCACTTGTAGACTCTCTGTGCGGGATTGAGACGAGTTTCGTCCTGCCGGTGATAAACAATGTCCTGCTGGGGAATATTTCTTCTTCTGGGGTTCTGGGGTTTTTTTTTGTTTTTTTTTAGACAACCAGATTTGAGCGCTTACTGCCACCTACTGTACAGATATATGTGCACGTTCATGTTTTCATTCATTCGTCCTGTCTGGGAAGCTCCGAGTCCTCTGAAATGTCAAAATTGATAATAAAAAATAAATAAATAAATAAAAAATAATAATATTTTAAAGTACTGTTGTGTTTAAATGCAATTGTGCTAATAAAATACGGAAGAGGATTAGGGCCACAAGAAGAAAAAAATATGACAGGAAGGAGATTTTTTTTTCTTAAGTTTCCATTTCCAGTTTTATGTTGTTTATGTTTAAGTTTCGTTAAAGCCGAACTTTTGTGTCGCGCTTCCGTAGATTAGAACCACAAGAAGAGAAAATAAATTAGTAATGGATTTTTTTTTTATTTCTACTTTATTTACATCGACTTTATTCACGAATTTCTACTTTATTCACGAAGTTTCAACTTAAAAGTCGAAATGAAACGAAACTTTAAAATGTCCTTCCTGTAATAAATGTATATATATATTCTTTTCTTTTTTTTCTTCTTCTCGTGGCCCTAATCCTCTTTCATGGATCTCCAGCCAAGTGTTCTTCAACCACACTGGAGCACATATTATTGCTACAGTGTTCTTCCAGATGAATCCTCGCACTGTATTATAATTATTGAGACTTTTTGGAGTTGTCTTTTGTTGTTTTCTGTTATCTAGTTGTATAAACTGAATTTAGTTCATAAGTTTGTATTTTTATTTGAGTTTAGGGGGAAGGTAATGTTGTTGTTTTTTTAGACCAACTAAGTGAAACTGAGAGAGAGAGAGAGAGAGAGAGAAATTCAGTTATCTTGTTAGGCTGAAGCAAGATGGATGCATGGATGGATGGAGTGTTGTACAAAAAAACCCAACGTCTGTCTTGCATCGTGAAACTCAAAAACATTTAATCTTTCAAAGATTCAATAATCGAGCTACTTCACTGTGAAATGCAGAACATTTCTGTTTGAAATACCAAAACCACAAAAAAAAATGTACATTCTATTGGGGAAGAATCTCTCAACGATCCTAAATAATATAAATTCTGACCTTTCTTTATTACATTATTTTTTTTAGCAGATATCTCAACACTTTTTTTGTTTAAATTATTATGTGCACATCGGTGTGAAAGAACCACACTTGTGACAGGTGCTAAGGCTCTGCAGCTTTGCAGTCAACAGAATGTCGTCGTCCTCGTCCTGCTGCGATCTAGACGTAGTCGTCGTCCACGGGTTCTCCAGGGGTGTCGCAGTGATGCAGGAAGAGTATCGTCACCCTGCGAAACACTCCCATCCTGCTCTGGCGCCGCTCTGAGATCTCCTCCCCGATGGTCTGCATGCAGATGTCGGCAGACAGCTGGCCTTTACGTCGGGGGGCGTAGATCGTGGCTGACGGAAGAGAATATTCCACACACGGTCACCGCGTTTAACAGTCGACTAGAAATGTGGCTTTTGTTTTGGGAAAAACTCTCACAAGTGCCAAAATGAAATCAATAAATACATCATGAAATAATTATTTGAATGTGTCATTAAGTAATTAAAATTTGAACTAAATACAAAAACGTGTTATTAAATGTGTCATTCATTTATTAGAATACCAATTCATTACATGTAAAAAATACATATATAATTATTTCACTATTTAATTGATTGTTTCATGGTCCTGTGCTGCAGCGCTTCATGAAGTTATTTTATCTGTCAAACTCCACCAACTTTGGTGGGCGGATCCTGACACCTGATTGGTTGCCCTGCACATCAAGTCATGGCAAATCCATTGCGGATTATTGGTCAGAGAGTGCAGAAATAACTCCGACAATTTCATTAAATTCCTCTTGCTTTACACGCCGCTACGTGCTCGGAGTCAGCAGGTCCTGATTCCACATTGTATATAATTTTTCAAAATAAAATTGTTCAGACTCAGATAATGAACGAAACGGGATTCATTTAACAGAAGTGAATTATTCTTTCTGTCCGGCCCGGTACCAAATGACCGGGGGTTGGGGACCGCTGGATTAGACAACATTGACGTTAGCCCCGCCCACTGACTATGATGGACGGGTTTTGGCACTTTTGGTCCTCCATAGAGACGCGGCTGCGGACACTCACTGCTTTCATTGTCTTCAAAGTCGTAGCGTGCGTAGGAGTTGGGGTCGGCCGTCCTCAGGGTCCTGAGCCAGGGGAAGTCCGTCACCACGTTGTAGGGGGCGTCGTCCACCACTCCTGCACAGCGCATGAAGACAACACAGCAGCCGACTGAGGACCAGACGCTTTAGGTCTCGCTTCTTTTTCAGTTTGGTTTCTCTCTCCTCTCAGTTCGCGCTCCTCCTACGTGACTATAGTGAGCAGAACCGAACCAAACAGGAGGAGAGAGTTGCAGGGGGCGGAGCCGGGCCGGGCCGGGCCGGACCAGGACCTGTGCTCTGGTTTGGGTCTTTTTTCCCCCCTACAAATACAGCTTGGTTTCCTTTGTCTGTGAAGGTTGTCAGTGCTCCAGGTCACTGCAGTCTTGAAGGTTGCATTAAATTATTGTCTGCTTCCTCACCATCCATCTCACTGCCTTACCCTCCAGTGTATAAATATCCCGGCCCCAGGGGTATCTGGGGAACTTCTTGACGTCCTCCTCTGTGCGGGTGGCCTCTGGGAAGAACTCATTCTTGATCAACTCCCTGGGGAAGAGACAGAGACGGAAGCAGGAGGGTTGCATCAGTACTGAAGGCTGAGATCAGGCAGCGGGGAAACTTTTTGACTGGTTGGGGCCCAACAATGGTTTCTAAAATTTGACCGAGGGGCCGGAGCAGCAGCAGATGGACGGAGTGGAGAAAATAATATATCATGGGGTTTGCAGATAACGTGCTTTAATGTCAATAGAAAATGAAGAAAAGCAAAAGTTACAACAAAATCAGCGTCTTCGAAGCCCAACGGTGCTTAGCTCTTTATTGACATGACTCTGAAAACACTGGGGAATGGATAAAATACAGCGAGCTACTTTCAATACACAGTACTACCCAGAAAATTAGAATATCCTGAAAAGGTTGTTGTATTTCTGCAGTTCACCTTTTAAGTTTAAGTTTTTATTTCTTTGGATTTTGCTGATCAGGTCTTGCAGCTAAAAAAAAGAAAAACTCAAATTTTATAATAATTTTCTGAGTTTGTGGCTTTGTGGTTTTAATAAGTTGAAAATCTTAATCAGCAAAGTAACAACAAGGAACTGCTCGAGATGTCAATTTGCATGGAATGGCTCAATAACATTTGTTGCTTTCATCTTTGATGTTAAATTGCCAAAATAAAACAACTTTTACTGGACATTCTCATTTTTCCGGTAGTACCTGTAATCTGTTCAAATTCTGCGGGCCGGATTAAAAAGCTCAACGGGCCACAAATGGCCCCCGGGGCCGTAGTTTGCCCATGCCTGGCCTCGATAGGAGAGAAACCATTCCAACAGGCTTCAGCAGGTGGTGAACCAGGAAGCAGAAGAAGTCGTCAGGGCAGAAAGGACAAAAGCGGCGACTCAGCTGCAACTCACTGGCTGATGTTAGAAATGGTGTCCATCCAGCTGCGAATGCGGACTTTGTTGCGTATGTTTGGAGGATTGCTGAACTCGTGCACCAGGGCAATGTGGTAGGGATACGGCCCCTGGAAGAGCTGGTGCTCCAGCGTGACCGTGTCAATCTGGAACAGAGGAGCAGGTCCGAGTCAAGCCATGGCAAAGACAGCCAGAGGACCGGAATCACGGCTTGTGAGCTTCACACCTGTTCAGCGGAAGCGCCTGCAAATTGCAATTGTAGCTTTTTCGTACATTTTCCACAGCTAATAGCTCATTTCTAATTTAGTGGGAATTAGCATTGGTTGAATATAAAGACAGATGGAGCATCTGGTGGAAAAAAGGAGGCCATACATTTTGCCCGTAGGCACTACAGTAGTAGTGACCACTGAGTACTAAGTACTACTAAGGTAGCAAGCAGGGCTGTGCGATTAATCGATTTTAAATCGAAATCAGATTTATTTATTTTTTTCTTTTTAGTGGGAACGATGTTAAATAGAGGAAAATTGGAAAAATCCATTTTCCTCTTTCATGCTTCCGGGTTGGCGCCTCTTGGCTACTGTAGCCCCTCCCCCCTGGGGAAGCTGTTAACTGGCTAGCTATGTTTACTGGCCTCTGCACTAGCTAGCCACAGCAGGTGTTCAAACCAGGAAGTGATTCTGTTTGCTGCCCTCACCGCTACCTGGGAAATTATTTTTCCGAAGTCGCGTACAACACGCACTCGTCCCGTTTTTGTAGCATATTTAACGCTACAAAAACGTTAAATATGCGGGGGGGTTTTTTGCATTTTTTTGGACGTCGGAGCCCAAAACAAGTTTTTCAGTTTTCAGAGACAAAAAAAAAACATCGGGATTTTATTTTTGATGAAAATCACCCAGCCCTAGTAGCAAGACGTGAAAGCCAGGTGTCCTGCAGTACCAAAGGCTGACACTGGAGAAATGGAACGGATGTAAAAACTGTTTCCAGAGCAGGAAGTCACAGCAAAGTCAGATCCCTTCCCAACTCCAGACACAAGAGCCAATCACGGTTCAACTGCTGGAATCATTCCAGAGCAACTCCAGAAGATCTCAAGCCGCCTACCTGATGCATTGGCCGCATGTAGATGATGCGGTTCCTCTCGGCAGGTATCCTGAGGATCTGATCCAGGACCTGCTCCATGTCCAGCTTCTTACACTGAGCAAAATCAAATCTGTTTACAATGGGGGCGCTTTCTACCCGCAGCTGCTTCAGCACTCGACACCTGGTGGCTGGAAGAAGCAACGACACAGAGTCACACCAGTTGCCTGCATCTCTTCACAACCATGCAGTTTTCTCTGTCTACGCGTCACTGTGCAAAGCTGAAAAGTCAAGGTTAAGGATCCCGACCCCAGTAGGTACTTGTCAGTGTGTCTAGGTGGCGCTAAAGTGCAGACAAAGAGATTTTGGTACCCTCACTTAGACTAACTTACCGTGGATGAAGATCATCTTGGGGCAGTCTTTGAGGACCAGGTCAGTGATTCCACAGTTGGTCAGTGTGATGCCCACCAAGTTCTTACTCTTCAGAGTCAAAACCTGCACAAATCAAAGGATCCGTCTCTCACGTGGAGCGAAAAACAAAGCAATGGCAGCGAAAAGAGTTTCAAACACAGGAGTAACAGAGAGCGCCAAGGTGATTGTGCCATCAATCCAGTGATTATTCAGGCACTTATTTGCAGCGTCGGTCAGGTTCAGATGTAATTCCACCAACGGTCCAGATGAACTGGCTTGGAGAGGAGTTTGTGAGAGATGATACTGGATTGTGCAGGAGTCTCGTGTGGTCAGCAGAGGCTTGTCTGGGACTCAAATTTAAAAAAAGATTCTCTTTCTGTCCCTGTGTGTGAATTCACCTCGGCTATTAATTCATTACAGAGCATCTGTCTAACAAATAAATAGAAAACACAACAATTCTATCTGTGCACAGCTTCCTTTGCAGTACCTGCACATGGTCGTCTTCTGTGACTGGGTCAGAGGTGCTGGTGGATTTATCAGCCATTCGTTTCCTCTTCACTGCCAGTCGGGGTTTGGCTCTTGAAAAGTCTGCAAAACAAAACAGAAATTCCATGTGGTGTCACGGTGAACTGCAGCCGCAGCTGTAAGTTGTCTCATATCTAGAACTGAATTCCACAAAATGAAATAATGACATTTAAATCTGTCTTTATCTGACTGTTCTTGTTCTTTTACTGATGTGTGTACACTAGGGTTGTGCATCTCTGGTCTGTGGCCGATACGATATGTATCGCGATACACGACCAACGATTCGATACATTAAAGATACGATACGATTCGTATATTTACGATACGATACGATTCGTATATTTACGATACAATACGAGTCGTATATTTACGATACGAGTCATATATTTACAATACAATACGATTCGAATATTTACGATACGATACGATTCGTATATTTACGATACGATACGATTCGTATATTTACGATACGATACGAGTCGAATATTTACGATACGAGTCGTATATTTACGATACGATACGATTCGTATATTTACGATATGATACGACCCTCCCCAACACAATGCGATTTGATTCGAGACTCCGATGCAAAGGAATGATGCTATGCAATTCAATGAGTTTGATGATTTATTCGCCAAAATACAAACCTTCTGTATTTTTCAATTTAAATTTAAAGGTCTTTTGTGTGAACAAGTGGTTCACAATTAACAACAACAAGGCAAGTGCAATATACTTTATGAAAAATAAATTAACCTCTCCTCATTGCTTACAAATGGAATAAATGTAAACTCTTCTTGCTGTTGCTGTAAACAGACACTAGCCTAACTGTCATAATAAAACAGTCACGACAGTGAAATAGCTTGGCTGCGATGAGAAATTGAGGACAGAAAAAGATTCAAATACTCAAAAAAATAATAATGTCATGGTTCCTTGAACTCAATCAAACTTAGTGCACAATGTTTATCTCGCATGTGTTCAATTCCTACCTGTCTCAGGCAGCAGGGAGACGGAGGACAAGCGAGTGCAGGATCGGGTCAGAGGTCGTCTCGGGACAAAGTAGTTGCATCTCTGCTGTGACGGTGGTTCAGATGAAGAAGCCCCTGAGCTCTTCTCACCGGCGCCTGGCTGTACTGGTCTCCCAGTATCCAGACTGGTGTCTCCCTCCTCCCTTCCCCTCTTCCCCGCGGTCCGTGCTTTACAGGAATCCTCCGTGCCGTCAGAGGTCGCGGCGGTGGTGTCTCTGCGGGGGGTCGGCGGCTGCCTGGCTGCTGGGTCGACGCCCTCTGCACACGCAGCCCGAGGTCCGTCGGCGCTCCTGACGTTAACTTCTGGACCGGCGGCGGACTTCCCGGTGCCAGGCCGGGAGGTGGTTTCTTTACTGGAGCACCTCTTCTTCTCCGCAGCGGCCTTCATGTCCGCTTTGATCTGCTCACTGGTCACCTGACAGCTTTTCTCGCAGCTTCTTTCCAGGACGGTGACGGCGGTGCTCTGATCTGCTGCGGTTGGCAGTGATGCAGGCAGCTTGTTGCTGCGCCGCACTGGAGTTTTCCCTTTACCTGTGAACGCGGCATCACGCCAGTCACTCACAGGTGTCCTTGTCATGACTGTGGCTGTGTCTCAATTCAGGCTCTGCATCCTTCGAAAGCTGGAATTTGAAAGGAAGTTGCGTCACCGCACTGCGCGAAGGCTCGTCCCAATTCCCAGAAGTCCTTAGGACGCTACAAATGCACCCTCGGAAATGCGCCCTACGGCTGCACCCAGGATGCTTTGCGTGCTGCTGCAAAGCATCCTGGGAAGTCAGCTGAAATTAGCGCCATCTACTGGCAAAGACACGACGTATACATTTAAGTATTGAAATTTCACATCAAATATTCAGTTTTCAACGCAGGGTTTTTACTTATTTGATCATCCAACGCCATCGTTGGATGGCGAACCAATGGTTAGCTTGATGCTATGAAAACGTCACTTCCGGGGTTGGCCAGCAGGAGGGAACGGCGGTGACGCAACCAGGAAATACGCCGAAGGCTAGACCGTCCCGTGTGGTGACGGGGAGGCGGGGTTTGGTTGGTCCTTCTCGGCCGGGTCCTTCAGAGGACGCTTCCTTCAGACGGAGGACACTTCCTTCAGACAGAGGACGCTTCCTTCAGACGCAGGACGCTTCCTTCCAAGGATGCAGAGCCTGAATTGAGACGCAGCCTGTGTGTCTCCTGGGTTGTGCAGGTACCTTTAGTGACAGAAGGTGGCTGCAACCTGGACGGTGGTATTAGTTTGGACACAGAACACTCATCTTCCTCGCTGTCCGAGTCCGACACCACTTGTGGGTACTGAGGTGCAGACACACTGGTGGATCTGGAGTTCTGGACCAAACCACTGGGACCTGGTGGTGGGAACAATGTCCAGCAGCTCTGATGAGGGTCGTTCAAGCATCACTCGTTATTAATACTCTGCATGTGTCAATTCAGTACACACACACACACACACACACACACACACACCAAGCCCCAAACCTGCTTGCTCCTCATCAGGAGGTGCAGCTTCAGCGAGGCCACTGGGACCTGCAGGTGCATCAGATTCCTCCACTTTCAATTCTTCTTCTGCCCCCTTGAGGGCGATCTGAGGCACCGCCTCCAGGTTTGCCTGGTCCAGCATCACCTCCTCTTCCTCCTCCTCCTCGAGTCGACCATCCATTGGTGCTGAGGGGAAAAACAGAAATATATATATATATATTTTTTACTACTAGGTATAGTTTTTTATTTGCTTTGTATATATACACACATATATATGTATATGTATATACATATGTATATATATATATAAATGTACCATGGTATATATATATGTACCATTGTGTTCCTGCTCATCCTGGTCCAACTGCTGCCTCTGGATGTTATTCTCATTGTCGTGGTCAGAGCTCTGGTTACTGACCAGGGCAGAGGAAACCCCAATACCAGTGCCTGCACTCAGACCCACCCTGGCACAACCCTGCAACCAGGAAGAAAAAAAAACACAGGAAAAAAAGAGAAGGATTCACTCCATCTTTAAAAAAAAAAAAACATGCTGAGGAATGCTGTTCACTCACAGAACATTGTGGAAAAATCATTCAAGTAGGGCTATGCGATTAATCGATTTTAAATCGAAATCGGATTTTTGTTTTAATCACGACGATGTCAAAAAGATCGGAAAATCGGAAAGTCGATTTTCCTCTCTTACGCTTCCGGGTCGGCGCCTCCGGGCTACCGTAGTCGTCCTCCCACCTGGAGAAGCTGCTAACTGGCTACCTTTGTTTGTTTACTCGCATCTGCAGCTGTCCTAGCTACAGCAGATGTTCAAACCAGGAAGTGATTCCGTATGCTGCCCTCGCCACTGCCTGTTAGCAATTTTTTTTTTCCGAACTCACGTATGACATGCACTTTAATGATTATTTAACGAGATTTACCGGCAAAAAAAAAAAATCTGGATTTTATTTTTGTCCAAAATCGCCCAGCCCTACATTAAAGCCTCATTAAGTACTCGGTATCAGTGAGTACTGCAATGCAAGTACTTATACTCAGCATCCCTGGCTGGAACCACGCTGGCTTCTGGACCAGTCAGTGAACTGCTCTCAAATGATTCCCTTATGCAACATTAGGATACATTCAAATGACACATCTGCTTGTGTGTGTGTGTGTGTGTGTGTGTGTGTGTGTGTACCTTGGGTGGTTCTCTGAACATCTGGTCCAGGCAGATGAACTCCAAACTGGGCAGTAACTCCACAAACTGGGAGAAGGATTCCAGCTTGATGGCGTGACAGCGGACCAGCGTGAGATCCACCAGACGGCTCCATCGAGACTGATCTGGCAACCGAGAGCAGCGACATCACCGCTTCTGCCAGGATCTAGAGGCTCACAGTGTGATCGGATCAGACGTGTGCTTTCACCTGTAATCCACTGGTGAGGATTGTGAAGATGAGGACAGTTGTAGATGAGGAAGTATTTGATGTTGGCGAAAACCTCGTTGACCATCTTCAAGCCGACGTCGGTGATGATTCCCGGGTTTTCAATCACGTCGGCCAGGCCGCACTTGACCAGCTCAGAGTGGCTCATCTTGCCTGGATTGACCCAGACACACAAAACACAGCGGCTCAGCAACACTGACATTTTCTCTCCATTATTCCATATTATTCCATATTATTCCATTAAAGAGGACGTGATCTGATTTCCGAGGCACAAATGTGTTGTTGTTGTTGGCATTCATGCGTCAACATCAACTGGCAAAGCTTTGCTTTTTGTCATGCATGAAAAACAACACACAGAGTAACAATCACATTTCATTTGAACATCAGTAATATTGAGTGAGGCTTGGAGGACGGTCAACGAAACAATGAAAAAAACATCATGCAAAATGCACTGGAGTTAATACATTTAGCAAAAAGAAGCGACTAACATTGTTGTTGGAAATCATCTACGTAGCCCAAATGCAGCGACTCAAACCGAGGGAACTCTAGTTCAGCCATTTTCAGAGCTGAGAAGACTCCGTCTTTTGTTAGTGAGGGCTGAATACGCAGCTCATGAAGCCTGTTAGGCACACAGAAATGACAAAAGTCAAACATGGGTATTTTTTTTTGGGTCTCAGTGAAACCTCTCAAACATGGTTTTTGTATCGTCATCTTTATGTTGTATATTATATTTCATGACAACATTGAAATGAAAACAGCAAAGCCTTTAATATTCCTAAATATTAGTTTGACTTTTAACACAAAGATCTCTGTTAAAATACCCATTGAGTAAAATCAGTTGGGGTGACTTGAACATCATTCAACCAAACTTTCGTTTCAATTCAATTCAATTCAATTCAATGTGAGTGCCATGAACACTGGGAGGACGGACGAGCTGCCGAGTACCTGCGAGCAGCGGTGATGATGAGGTAGCCTAGATCTACTTCCAGGGCATTCTTACACGCTCCAAACACGATCGTCTGCAGGTTCCGAAATCCCCCTGGAGATGCAGAACAGAGAGAATAGAACGGAATGACAGACGGAGCAAAGCAGAGCCTGACACAGACAGACAGACAGACAGACAGACAGACAGACAGACAACAGCCAAAGTGAGACGTATTGGCCTTATATATATACAGGTACTACCCAGAAAATTAGAATATCCTGAAAAGGTTGCTGTATTTCTGCAATTCAACTTGAAAGGTGAATGTGACATATTATATAAAGGAATAATATGCAAATCAATATATTTCAAGTTTCTATTTCTTTGGATTTTGCTGATCAGGTCTTGCAGCTTAAAAAAAAAAACTCTAATTCAAAAACTCAGAAAATTAGAATGTTACATAAAGTCAAATATTTATGAAAATCTTAATCAGCAAAGTTACAACAAGGAACTGCTTGAGATGTCAATTTGCGTGGAATGGCTCAATAAAATTTGTTGCTTTCATCTTTTATGTTAAATTGCCAAAATAAAACAACTTTTTACTATTTTTCGGGTAGTGCCTGTATATTCTTCTATCTGCCATTCTGGCTGACAGTGTGAACTACAAGCCTCAGATTGGGATGTTATTAGCACTCGGAGACCAAGCCTGGCAGTACACAGAGCAATTTTAGATGCTGAAGTTAACCCAGTTTAACATAGATTAACTCAATTTAACGTTACATAACTTAACACTACTGAACTTGACTTGAATTAACATCACGTAACTTAATTTTAATTGTATGTCATGAAAACTAACAAACTACTTAACATATAACACATCATATAATGTAACTTAATTTTGCGTCACAGAACTTAATTTAATTTAATGTCATGAAAACCAACAAAATGACTTCACATCACACAAATGAACATCATACAATTTAACTTAACTGGAGATTGGAAGCCATTCACTCTGCGTCACTCACTCATTTTCTCCATTAATGACAGATTAGGGCAACAGACGAGCTGCCTCGCGCTCTTCCTACCTGACTTCCAGCTGTCCTCCACCACGTGTTGGATCAGCCCTCCCAGGAAGGGCACTCTCACCAGTTCCAGCTGCTCTAGGTGCTGAGCCGACGCCAAGCCGGTGATTAACGGCACATATTTCAGGGAGTTTGTTGGCCCGGCACAGTTCCTCATGACAAAGGTCCTCAGGCTGACGCAGAGGAAGTCCTTGAAAGGCTGCGGCTTGGTGAACCGGACCCACTTCAGGTAAATGTGGCGCAGCATGGACACACAGGGGATCTCTGGGACGTTGACACCTGCGGGAAAAAAAACAAAACAAAATGATGTCAAGTACGTTGAACAGCAGAGGTATTTTGGAAACAGGCACAACATGGCCAGCAGCAGGTTCTGCTGCTCTGCTGGATTCTACTCACCTACTAGATGCAGGGTCTGGATCTTGGCGGTGATGGGAATGCTTAATTTGTTTTCGGCGGGAATTGGAAAAGCCCCATTACGGTTGCGGAATTTTCCTATGATGTGAACGTGAGGCATGTAGTTCCATATTGCTTCCACCAGCTCCAAGTGAGACGTCTCCACACCCTGGAAAAAAACATCAGATTAAAAGCCACAAAGACCTTTTTCCCCCTCGTTTTCATTCATCCTAATGCATATTTTCCTCCTTCCAGCAAAAGCATCTCATAGTTCAGTGTTTCTCAAATGCACCGTGACTTAATGTGCCGTGGAAAATTATCCAGTTTCACTTAATTGGTCTAGATTAAATTAGATCAGATCAGATCAGATTAGATTAGATTAGATTAGATTAAATTGGATTGAGCTTTATTGATCCCAAAATTGGGAAACTAGACTGTTGCAGCAGTCAAAAAGCAATACACAAAGTGAAAATAGAAGAATAAAAAATAAACTATACAGTAATTACAAGATATACAATAAAAAATAAAAAAATCCAATCAATCTATTTACTCTAAAATAATAAAATGACGCTGTTGAGCATCTAAAACAGGCACAGGTTTCACACTGAGACAGTGTAAATAAATGAAAAGACCCCATTGTTATTATTAGGCTTTTTTTTTGGTGGGGTGCCATGCCAGTAAAAAGTGTGCAGTGGCTCAAAATTTTATTTATTTTATTATTTTATTAATTTTCATTCATAAATAAAAAAAAATATTTTATTAATTTTTTTATTCATAAAATAAATTGTATTAATTTTATGAATTCAGCAGTGTTCTTGAAGCAAAATTAGTCATTTTATGACAATGTATTATTATTCGCTATTATTGAATATTTGTTTAAAGAAGAGAATGAGCCAACACACTGACCACGAGACTGGGGCAGACTTGAAGAGCCTCCAGGACTCCAGGAATGCTGAAAGCCTGGTAGCCTCGCACTCGCCTCCTCTCCAGGTACCGAGGGTGGAGGCCGTACAGCTGCTCCAGGTCTGGGATCTTCTTCAGAAGCACCAGGAAGCTCCTGTCTGTAAACCCTTCCAATGGAAAAGACCTCATGATGAGATTCAATGCCAGCCTCCTCCACCAGGGCTCCATGTTTACGGCCATGGGTGTTGGTCATACCTGATGGCATGTACTCCCACCAGCGACGGGCACACAAGTCCACCACTTTGACTACACGCAAGTACAAGTTCACAGCTTCCTGAAGCTTTCTGGAGAGACATTCCATGCACATGATGTCTTTCATAGGCAGGTACCTTAAACCAAGAAGAAGAAGAAGAAGAAGAAGCATTGCAACATATGTGACAAACTGGGCTTGTGATCAAATCATATGACAAGAAACAATACAACAGAAGAAGAAGGAGAAGAAGAAGAAGGAGAAGGAGAAGAAGAAGAAGAAGAAGAAGAAGAAGAAGAAGAAGAAGAAGAATCTCAGATGTACTATTATGAAGTACTACCTGAATATGTGACAGAGTACTTCATGAGACAGCTCATTCATGTAGTCTTTGGGCTCGCTGGATCTACAGCGGCGATCCCAGCTGCTGCTGCTGCTGCTGCTGCTGCTGCTGCTGCTGCTGCTGACCACAGGCTGGAGGTCAGTGGCTTTCTTCCTGGGACTCATTGGTACGACGTTGTGCATTTTGAAACACACAGACCCCTCTGCCACCGGCAGTCTGCACTGTTTCTCCAAACCAGGTCCAGCTGTGGAGGCATTGCATCAGAAAACCAGTCAAGTCATGTGACTTTAAATCACTGCCTTTCATCCAAGACGTCAGATCATCTAACAAAGGCCGCACACAACCGAATACTTGAGTCTACAAGTTCTCTGTTAAACCACACAAACAGCGTGTGTTGCACCAACAACCATGACACATTCAGTGTCACTTGAATGCCTTGCTTTTTATTAACGCAGGGTTTAAACATCAGGAAGGGGTCTTAAACCACGTCAGACACCACTTCAACTACTTTGCTTACACAAAGCACGTTGCCGCCACAGGAATTCACACCACTTCAGGCTTTTTTTTTTTACTTGAGTCAAGCAAGATGAAACACACCTTCACACCGACCATATCAGCATGTACATATGAATTAAATATATATTATAATGACAGGCTTTTTTTTTGTCAGAAAACCCACTTTAAAAGATTCTCTCAGAAAATGTTTTGCAAAATTCAAGCTTCAACAGTTTCTGAGCTTTTTTTTTTTTCAATTTCATTTGTATCAAAATTGATGTTTCTTGCTTTTTTGTTATAAAATCTCTAAAATAATAATAATTATAATAATAACAATAATAATAATAAAACAATGACTCTTTGTCTTTGAATTTGGATGCATTGTGAAGATTGAGTACTGACTTATGTCTCTCTAGCTATACACAGGCGCGCGCACACACACACACACCTATGGGGGTCTCAATCGTTTCGTCTCTTTCTCTCAACACAAAACACCACCAACTCAACACAGAGACCACGGCGAAGAAAACACGTAGTTTTCGACCTAGGGCGTTTTGTCCTCAGTGGGAGTGACGCCCTGCGTCGTGGCAACACAACTGTGATGACAAATTCACGCGTTCATAAACAAGTCCAAGGACGGGGAAGCAGGTAAACAACAACAATGTGGGTCTTTCCTGTGTCGGAGGTCTTTTCGCTTGCGACCCATTCCTGCTGCTGCTTCAGGTCTACGCAAGTCAGGCGCACTTTTGCACTCATTCCAAAAACAAAAAAAAAACAACCTTTTAGGGATCGTGTCACGGTTGCACACGGACCGATTTATTGTATTTAACAAAATAAATCGAATAAATGTGAGACGATCGCTGTGTGTGTCTGGTTAAAAAAAAAAAAAAAAGATGCTCCACAAACGGACGTATTGTGTCGAATATGCGAACCCGTGTTTTTTTTTTTGGAATTTACAAAAGGATTTCACAAAGTTGACAAGCTTGTAAAGTTCAACCTCTACTGTTTTAACAAAAGCTTTACCTGTTCGCAGTCCAATAGAAAAAGATAACAACCAAACAAAGACGACGACTAAAGTAGTTTGACACGGCGTGTTTCGCTACTTACCAGTCAGCTTGTATTTAGTTGTCAGGTTGGGAAAATGCTCATTTTACATCTGACTTATTGGCGAAAACAGCATCCCTCTGTAACCCCAACTTCTTCCCCTCCTTCTTCTTCTTCTTCGTCCTCTTCCTCATCCCTCTTTTCTTCTTTGGTGTTTAACGGCAGTTTGCATCCGCGGTGTTGCACTGCCGCCATCTGCTGGTTCCCGATTGAACAAGTACTGTGTCCATTAACCCAGCCGTGGCGGGCAGCTTCTTCTCTGCTGCCCTTAAAATTCTTCGAAAAGTACAATTTCCCGTGAATATGACAATAAAGTTTTTCTCCATAGTCTGTTCTTTTCGCATCATATATAATATCCACTTGGTCGCGTTGCTTCTTCCAGTGTTGTATATTACGAGAGAGTTCTTATCCAATCATATTTCAGCTAGCTTGTGGTCAGCTTGCTAGCAGCCTCCTGTCCGCTGTAAGTGGAAGGGCCACGGTTCGCGGTGGTGATCCTGGAGGTCCTGGACACAGTTCGTGCATGCCCTGTCAGTTCTGTGTGTCATCTGTACTGTGGATGGCTATGCAAGATTAGAGCCAAGGACCAACATTAAAAGTGGACTTGGGAATAATTGAATTCACATTCCCCTTAAAACATCTCTAAAGGTTTAGTGTGTAAAATTTGGCCTGATTTATGATTATTTTTATGTATTTATTTTACATTGGTAAAAGCTTAATGAACCGCCAATAACTACATTGTGTGCAAGTGTGTACTTGCAGTGCAATAAAAGTCATTTGGTTTTCCTACCCATAGAATGGTTCTTATTTACATATAACATACACAGATCAAGGGTTTTGCTCCCAGTTAGCTTCCACTGAAGAAGGTGGTGGGGCGAGGCATCCAGCTTGGTGTGTGCAGGCCACTGTAGTTCACTGGCAAGCTCGGTAGAGACTGGGTGAGAGGGTGAGGGCTGCAATCTAAAAAAAAAAAAAAAAAGTAACCACCTGATGTTGCTGTTTCTTCACAAAATCCCCAAATATCACACTTAACCAGTGATGTCTCTATTATTCATATTTTGTCACAAAATGAAGTAAAGAAAGCTCAAAGACCACATGTTGTTCTTTGTTTATTTGGTCATATTATATTAACAAACAATTTGATAAGGTGATTCTCAAATCAGTGCTGCAAACTATTTACGTCTGCTCTGCAGATGCAAAAAAAAAAAAACGTGTCATGCACCATCATTTATTTATTGAATTTGACTTGAGTGATTGGACAGAAGCGCAAGACCAGTGATTATTACAAAGGGTCGGACCTTTGTATTGCTGTTGGGCATAAATATAAAGCACAGCTATTTCCCTCCTCTGTTGTGAACTGGAACATTTACTGATATACACTGTGAGTCTAGAAAGGGTGACAAAACGTTCGAAACAGGAAAAGCCCAGGTGGAGCTTACAGAGCAGAGCGGGAGGCGGAGTCTATGGAGCTTGGGCAGTTCCTAACCCAACTGCATTTGCATAAGCAGACAACAAACCGACGACCTGTCTGGTTTCAAGCGTGAGTCTGGCTTCTTTCAGCCAGTCCTCCAGCACCTCCTGGCCTCGCCCCTCAACTGGTTCACCAGTTTGGCCGCTAATTCCAAATCCCCGCGCTCCAGACAGTAACTGGCGTACGACAGCAGATTTATTGGGTCTAAATCTTCGCTGCACAGCTGGCGCGGCGGCGCCGCCTCTTTATCCTCAAACAGCAGCGCCGCTTGAAGGTAGGACAATAAATACTGGTACAAGGAGTTGTGGGACACGTCGATGAGGGCGACCCGACGCGCCAGCGGCCGCAGGGCATTGAACTGGGCCCGAAGGAAGGACTCGTTGTAGACCCCACGGTTCCGGGATTCCTCTGGAAGGGCCTGCGAGAGGGCCGAAGCAAAGCTGTCGTCGTCGCAGTTGTCTTTCACGGCCTGGGCGGCGCTCTCCAGCGCCACCGTTGGGTGGTCGGTGTTGGGATTTTTAAAGACGTAGTTAAGGGCATCTACAGAGAGCCAGAGATGGTGAGCTTTCCGGGCTTCCTCTTCTGCAACCACATGGCCTGCAAGTAAAAAGGGAGAGGACATACAAGACGGAATGTGAGCAAGTCGACGCGTTAAGGTGAAGAAACCTGCCGATCCAATTTGAAATCTCCTCGCCACAAACTGGGTTCTGTGCCAGTGTCAGAATGAGAACAGCTCAGCCAGAATGCTGCTGCTGCTGCTGCTTGTGTTCTGACGAGAACTGGGACAAGAAACAGAACCAGATCTTCTCTCTTTTCCTTGTTTCCCACGTTGGTTGTGGTTCCAGTCCAGAATAGAGTTTAAAACTCTTACCAGCAGCCACATTTAAATTCAATTTAATTCAATTCAATTCAATTATTTGAATTATTACACATTTGTTTTTGAGCTTCTGATGCAGCCAAACCTTTTGAAATATTTTGGTGCGAGTGCAGGTGTGCATCTTACTGTTGATAGCATCCTCCATCCCTTTGAGTCTGGCATAGGCTGCATTCATGTCCAGGCTGAAGTTGTCGAGCTGTTCTTGGCTCAGCTGATGGTATTTGGTTTCTTGTTCCAGCATCTTGCTGCTCAGTACCTGGACAAAAGCAAAACAGGAATGACAGGAACCTTGAAAAACTGACACCAGTAAGAAGAATCTAAAGAATCTAAATTCAATTCACAGTAGGTATTACTACTCAGAACGTGTGCTCGTGTGTGTGGGTATACAATTCTATAGACATAGATATATACACATTAGGGCTGGGCGATTTAGATCCAAAAATAAAATCCTGATTTTTTTTTCTCTGAAAACCCAATTTTCGATTTCGATTTTTTTTTTTTCCCGTTAAATATGCTACAAAAACGGGACGAGTGCGTGTTGTATACGACTTTCAGAAAAATAATTTCCCAGGTAGCGGTGAGGGCAGCAAACAGAATCACTTCCTGGTTTAAACAGCTGCTGTGGCTAGCTAGTGCAGATGCCAGTAAACATAGGTAGCCAGTTAACAGCTTCTCCAGGGGGGAGGGGCTACGGTAGCCAAGAGGCGCCAACCCGGAAGCATGAAAGAGGAAAATGGATTTTCCAATTTTCCTCTATTTAACATCGCTACCACTAAAAAAAATCTGATTTCGATTTAAAAGCGATTAATTGCACAGCCCTGCTAAACATACATACAAAGATATCTAGACATATATGGGACACGTCATGCTGGTGCATCCAGTCCTACCTGCTCAGCGTCTGCTCTCAGCTCTTGCTCCTGGACCTTGAGGACGTCTTGAACGTGGTCCATGTGAGCAGCTGCCTGCCGTCTCAGCTGGGTCCTCATCTCCGCCTCCATCACTTCCCTCACTTCCACAAGCTGCAACACACAAATCACAACACATTTGTAACATACAACTGGATTATGTTTTGGCATTTGCTTTGGAAGGAAGAAAAAAAATGTAAACAAACTCCTGATGAGGTTTTTACACAGTACAACGGTGCAAAGCGTCAATTCTTGCCAAGCTGTAATCAAGTGCTCTTTCAACTGCTAGATAAACTCCAACAAAAGCAGTTTCCATCCCACTCGCCTTCCCCTCCTGCTCCAGTCGAGACTCCTCCTTGGCGTGCTGCAGGGTGGTGCCGACTGCCTTCTCCAGCGCCCTCTGGTGTTCTTCCTTCTGCTGCGTCAGCGCTGCCTCGATGTGGATCTGCTCTCTGACTCTCTGCTCCGCCAGCTCTGTGTTCAGCTGGTCGATGCGACGATGCGCGTGGGCGATCAGGGCGTTCAGGTCGTCCACAGACAGTTTACCAGCTGAAACACAAGCAAGACGCAGCGACGTGGTTGAGATCAGGTGTAGAGTCTGCTAGTTTGTACATTCTAGCATATACTGCAACTAGTGATAGGTCGGTCGGTCGGTCGGTCGGTCGGTCGGTCGGTCGGTCAGTCGGTCAGTCGGTCAGTCGATCGATCGATCGATCGATCGATCGACTGACCGATAGATAGATCGATAATAAGGTAGGTAGGTAGGTAGATAGATAGATAGATAGATAGATAGATAGATAGATAGATGATAGACAGATCGATAGGTAGATAGATAGAACGGTAGACAGACAGATAGATAGATAGATAGATAGGTAGGTAGGTAGATAGATAGATAGATAGATAGATAGATAGATAGATAGAACGGTAGACAGACAGACAGACAGACAGATAGACAGATAGACAGACAGACAGACAGACAGACAGACAGACAGATAGATAGATAGATAGATAGACAGACAGACTGATAGACTTACTGAGGCCCTTCCAGTTGGCCTGGATCTCTGGGTGAAGACTGCTGACTTCCCTCTCAAACTGGAGCTTGGCTTCTTTCACCAGTTCACTATACTGGGCCACGATTCTGGCTTCGGATTCTGCAGTTTGCACCTGTGCAAAGAGAAAGACACACAATTGTTCGGATGCTCCTCCTCCTCCTCCTCCTCCGTCCACTTTCACCCGAAGTGAACTGGTCACGTGACCCCGTACGCCACGTCCACAAGCTTACTTTAGTGACAGCTTTGTCCAAGTCTACCACCATGTTATGAAGATTCTCCTCCGCCGCTAAGAGCAGTGGGCGAACAGCGGCGACTTTCGACCCTTTGAATGTGTCAATCGCTGACTTGAGGTCGGCCAAGACTTCACTGCAGGAAGAGAAAGCAGGACAAACAGGCCATGACCAGATTTTAATTTGGAGTGGAAGACTCTGCAACAATTGTTCAAGTTGGGATTAATCAGACTGCGTTAAGACCAAATCAGTCGTTGCAATGAAATTTAACTCGTGAGGTTTCATATTTGGCTATGTTGAAAACTGCCACGCAGGATTGAGAAGCTATAGAGTGACAAGAAGACTGCAGCAACCGCTTAGTTGAGCCGGGCTGAACTGAAGGTGCAATACGAGTCTGCGGTGAACGGTGTTGCTACAAACACTGCGGCTGTACAAGAGCATCTTCTCCTTCGTTATGTATGGGAAACAGCCAAAAACATCAGTATGTCATCGATACACTGCCTCATTATAACAATGACAAAGCACTGACTGACAATAACCAGAAATAAGTTGTGTGTGCACGTGCACGTGCACCTGTGCATGGTCTTACTTTGCCTTTGACAGAGCCTTTCCAGCATCCTCCACTGCAGAGGTTCTTTCCACTATCGCAGCTTCCAGTTCTTTCCACTGGGCAGACTTCTCCTGGGCTGGCACCTGAGTTTACAAACAGAAATATACATATATACATATACATACATGCATGCATACGCACATACATACATAAACATATATGCATATGTGTGTATTTTCATATATATATATATATATCATAAAATATATATATATATATATACACACACACATATACATGAGAGTGAGAGTTGTGTGTACCTCTGCTTCCATGGCCACTTTCAGCTTGTTGGTGTGCCGGATGATAGCTTGCAGAGCCGCCTCCTGGGCGCCAATGGCTTGAAGCGTTGCTTTAGCCGAGGAAGCCAGCGAGTCTTCCAGATTGGTCGACACCGCTGCAAACCACAGACACAAAAAGCAGCCACACATTTCATCATTTCACACATCTGAATTCTACGCTTGATGGAAACGCAGCTGCTGTGAGTTGAACGGATGGCAACCTACATGTCAAGACGTCCGTCTCCTCCTGCTCTTGTTGGGCGAGTCGAGCCGTCACTTCTTCCGCCGGACGTTCCTTCAGAGCTTCCTTGACCACAGGAGACTCACTGGCGTGACCCTCAGCATGATGCTCGCAGTCTTTGCACTCCGCTGAGGGGGGGTACAGACAAAAAAAATGACAAATGTCAAGTGCGACAATTATAAATCAAACAATAACTGATAACAAATAAATAACTAAGTTTGAGTGCTGACCTTTGACCGCTGCTCCCTCTGTGTCGCACGGAGCTGGAACTGATGGAACCTCACCGATGGCTGAGATGATGTGAGTGGCCTCCGCTGAAGCCTCTGAGTGGGACACAAACACAGCAGGGGAAAACAACACTGTGAACTAGCGCTTGACCTCATGGAGTCAAAATACAACCTGACCAAACAGGATGATTATAAAGGAGAATTAAAAAACGGTTCAGAGACAACATCAGAAATGAGACTTTGACCAAAAACAGAATCCTCAAGTCAATTCAATCTTTCAAGAAAATAAATTCATAGACGATTATTATTATTTAAGATACTACCACTAGTACTACTACTACTGCTAGGGGTGGGACTCACTAGGTACCTGACAATTCAATTTGATTCCGATTCAGAAGGCCACGATTCAATTAATCGTGATTAATCGTGAATCGCGATTTCACGCGATTTAATAAAAATGCTGAGTTAATTAGTTAGTTGATTAGTCATACTTCTAACGACTAAAGTCAGAAGACTTACCCTCGATGCTCTGTGCGGGCTGAGGGGAAGCCGCGCCGGTCTCAGCGGCAGGAGTCGTCGGAGCTTCCTTCGCCTTTTTCTCCGATTTGACGGAGGCAGTTCGCGCCTCTTTCTCCAGGCGAGACGGCACCTGCGTCGACTCGGGCTAAACAAGACAGAAATCATCCCGCAGGAATGAAAACACTCAGCGTGTTGATGAGAAGCCAGACCGAACGTTTCATATTCAAGGTGACCACTGGCATCTTCAAATAAACCAGCAAAAGGAGGAGGAGGACGAGGAATCCAGGTTTGGGCCGTGCAGGCCACCGTAGTTCATGGGAGAGTGAAAGATGCTGCAATCTGAAATGTAACCACTAGATGTCGCTGTTTCTTCTCCAGAATCTCTAAATATTACACCGCTTCATCTGGAAATTATGGAAGCGTATTGCATTCACTTGGCAAATGAAAAAAATATCTGTTTTTCAGTGTAATTATTTCTGTTTTTCATGCAAAATTTTTTTCCTGTTTTTTTTTTTATTATTTTGAAATCCGAAATCACAAAAACAGAAATAAATACACTGAGAAACAGATTTTTTTTTTTTATTTAACAAGTGAATGCAATACGCTTCCGTAGGAAATATAGCTCTTATTTTGCTAAAAAAAAAAAAAAAAAAAAAAAATAACGTCATTGAAACACAGCTTGTGTGTTTTTATCCATGGCAACAAACACCACTGATGTCGTCACAAGCTGAAATTATCATTAGTGACATCACAGACACACTAGTGCGGAACAAAACAGCTTTGTGATGGACAGCGCCATCATCAGGTGCATCTTCTCTGTGTGACAAAGCTTCTTCGAGAGGTCTGAGGTGTGTCTCAGTGATTTTCTGAGTCGCTGCTGCGAGACGACAGTTTTGATTCTGACCTTCTTCAAGACGGGAAGACTCCCGACCCCAGGAGACGCTCCCAAGGCCAGACCAAACAGCCGGTCCGAGTAGGGAACGTTCTTCTCCACGGCCGCCCTGAACTTGTTGTCCCATTTTGCATAGAGGATCGTACCTCCGACGCCGCCCCCTACTGTCAGCAAGCCCACAGCAATGACTTTGCTCGGTCCGCTGTCGGAACAGGAGACAAATTGTTTGACAAAGATCTCGACAGCATCAATTTTCCAAACATCAGCCTGCGGCAATTTACAAGCAACAGACGGCCAGAAGGAAATTGACACGATTATCACAAATACTGAACCACCTTTTCCTCCAAAGCAGACCACCAATATTATTCGAAGCATTTCAACCGACATTAAAGCAACATGTTTCATTCATATCGGATGATTTTTATTATTATTTTTTCACCTATGAGGTGGCTCAGCAGAATTCAATTCAATCATTTCAATTATTTATTCACTAGACATGACAGAAAGTGAGGTTGTGTTTTTTATTTTGTGTGGAATAAATTTGGGTCGCGACTTCATGACAAGGCAAAAAAAAAAAAAAAAAAAAACGTGGGTCCGGAGACTCCACCCGGTACCACAGCCTTAGATCACCAAGTTTGTTTTTTGTTGAATAATAATAATAATAATAATAATAATAATAATAATAATAATAATAATAATCCAAGACAAACGTGGCTTTTACAAGACGTCACTAAAATGACGTTGTCTTAGGAAACACTGCACGTGCGGACTGCACAACATATATAATACACCGACCATATGAAGTGAGTCAAAGTGAAAGCGTTGACCCACTATCATGTACTCGTGCGTGCGTGCGTGCGTGCGTGCGTCACCTGGTCTCTCCAGACGTGTAGTGGCGACAGTGCTGCAAGTTGGACGGGCTGGGTCTCCTGAAGATCTTCTGCAGGGAAGGCCGAGTGTCAGACAACAGCACAACTGTCATATTTATTCATTTACACTGTTTTTGTTTTGTTTTTTTTTTTAAGTGTGTTTGTTTCAAAATAAAATGACAGATGACTAAAAACGTGTTACCAAGCTGCGAGGTTTAACCCGGATAGCGACACATTGTCATTTTGTGAGTGGCATAGTAATCTAATGCGTTTATGTGTAATGGCACAACAATTCTAAATCAATGTCATTTCCTACAGACCTGTCCTGGGCCATTATTACTCAGGCAGTCTAAAATACACATACATTTTTATTTTTGGAGCTTGCTTTTCCATTTGCGACGTATTCACAAACGCCACAACGTTCGCCCAAGCTAACAGCTAATAATGTGGATAAATGACAACAACGGGTCCGTCTTACCGGGGCTGTGACATTAGCGCTTCTTAAACAAGCCCTCAACATGTTGCTTGGATGAATTGTCCAAATCTTGCCGACTTTAACCTTCACCCAACACGCAGAAGACTGTTTTGTGCGTCGTCTTCTTCGCCCGTCTTGTCTTCTTCTTCGAATGATTTCCAGAGGGCTGCATTGGCCAGGCTGCCGTAAATGCTGCCCTCTAGTGCCGTAAGAAAAAAGTGTCAACATTAGCGTATAAACTACTGCGTGTGATGCGTCGACTTAGATGTAAAATATAGGAATTCCATTCAATCGAGTTACCTCTAACTGTCTTTTCTATTTATGCGTGCATTTATTTTTTAATTTGTTATTTTTTTTTATGGTAATGATTCTTATATATTGTATGTAGAAAAGGGAAACTGAGCTTTTTAAGGCTTTATCAATTTTTATTTATTTTTTAATTCAAAGTAACAATGACAATATTTCATACATAACCATATCCAGTCTCTTTTTGCTCCCTGTTACACATATTTTTGATAACACAACAATAAGCAAGTTTGTAAAATTCTGTATTTGTGTACCTGCATTTTATTCTTCCTCTGGAAATATATCTGTAATCTTTTTTCCTGTCTGTTCTTATGTGTCACTTAAGGATGCAGGAGTTTATGATGGACAGGTGTTGTGCATTGGCCAATAAACCACAATACCAAAAACAACGGTCATAAAGCAGAGCCTTAATTCAGACCTCTCCAAATTCTTACTGGTTGGCATGGACCTGTATGCTGGCTGTATGTGTCCAGGTTTTTCACATAGATTTGTATTTAATATGATAAATTGTATTATTACAAAACCTTATGCATTTTTGCCATATTTAATTTTCGGTATATCCCTTTTAAAAGTAGATTATGTGTCAGTTAATAAGCAGCCTGGCAGATGGTGTGAGTTTCCTTGAGTTCATTCCGAATGATTCCCCTCCAACCCGTCTCCCTTTCAGACCCTGGGGAGAAAGTGTGTCATTGTCATCGCTTGTGTAACCCTGTTGCCTCTCTTGGCTTTTCCAGTCTTGCTGAGGCCGACGTACATGCCAGGATAGGCAGCCGATTCATAAACATTGTAGTTGTTCGCCAGGAGATTCTCCAAGAATTTGCATTCATTGCTGAAGTGTTCCTGAAGAGAGAGAGAGTGAAACACAGGAGGAGAGGGACGCATCAGTATTGAAGACCTTCATCTGATGGACTCCTCATGACATCAGTTTGCTCTTGTCAGACCACAGGCAGGTACAGTAAAATGTGTCCAGCGTCCATGAAGTTTTTAAGGCAACGCAACAGCACAACCAAATGCAACCTGGAGGCTGAGTCTCCATCAGAGAATCTGGATGAAAAGACTGCTTTGATATTGGAATATTGTTCCATCATCACCTCCCAACCTATATATATGTAAATATTATGACTGAAAAGGTGTCAGGATATTCATATTGGATTTATCTCACTGTAAACTAGGGGCCTTTCTGTGTGAAGTTTGCATGTTTCTCCCAGTGTCCCAGTGGGTTCTATCTGGGTTCTCATGCTTCTTCCCACAGTGCAAAACATGCATTTGAGACCAATTGGGAATTTGTCTAAATTGTGTGTGTGAGTGTGAATGTGTGTACAGTTTGTTTTCTTGTCTTTCTATGTGGCCCTGTCATGAAAAAGCAACTTGTCCATGGTGTCAACTGCCTTCACCCCATGACATGACAGCCGGGAGAGGCACCAGCAGAGCCCTGCAACCCTGAGTGCAGGAGGAAGCAGGTTCAGAAGATAGATAGATGGATGGATGGATAGATGGATAGACAGATAGATAGATAGATGGATGGATAGATGGATAGATGGATAGATAGATAGATAGATGGATGGATAGATGGATAGGTAGATAGATGGATGGATGGATGGATAGATAGATAGATAGATAGATAGATAGATAGATAGATAGATAGATAGATAGATAGATGGATGGATGGATAGATGGATAGGTAGATAGATAGATGGATAGATAGATAGATAGATAGATAGATAGATGATAGATAGATAGATAGATAGATAGATAGATAGATAGATAGATAGATAGATAGATAGATAGATAGATAGATGGATGGATGGATGGATGGATAGATGGATAGGTAGATAGATAGATGGATGGATAGATGGATAGATAGATAGATGGATGGATGGATAGACGGACAGACAGACAGACAGATAGATGATGGATGATGGATGGATAGATTGATAGATAGATAGATAGATTGATAGATAGATAGATAGATAGATATAGATAGATAGATAGATAGATAGATAGATAGATAGATAGACAGATAGATGGATGGATAGATGGATAGGTAGATGGATGGATTTGAGCTCTTACCGAACCATAGAGTTTCCCTTTGTTGTTCATGGCTATGAAGAGATGACTATACACCCCGAGCAGAGTCACCACTCCTCTTTGCACTGGGGAAATTTCCAGGAGGCCTAAAAAATACATATGAAAAAGTTGTCGGAAAAATGTACATAAATACTTCAACATTCTTCTTGTAAGAATATTTTGTAAATTTCTAAGGACAAAAACTAAAAACACCACAATCCTGAAATGCCTGAGTTACATATTTGACATATCTAGTGGGTATGACGATCACATTTAAATATAGTCGTAAAATATTTAAATTAAAATTAATTTAAGCATAGAAACATCTGTATCTGATATTCTGCTTACTCAACACATCCAATACAACTGTTTGCCAAGAACACTTTCTAGCATTCAAGTCATATAGAATAACATCACCATACATGTATAGCAAACTTAGTCACAGCATTTAGCTCTACTGTGTGTGAATAACTGTAAATAATAATTCAAGGTTTGCAAACTTTTGTTTGAAACTACAGTTGAGAAATGAGCTGCGGTTGAAGATACTCACTGTATCTGTTCTCGTGATGAACGCCTGTGATCTTGCCAGTGGGTAAAACCTGAATGTGGAAGCCGATGCCGATATTACAGTAGAGTCTCCGCTGTCTCTTTATGCCAAGGAGATATTCTTCATCTGCATTTGTGGCTTCCCTCTTGCTGCAGCAAGTTCTGTTGCCAGGAGCGACAGTCCCTTTGTTTTGTATCGTTTGTCCATTACTGCTGACAACTTGGAAAGGAGCAAAGAAACTGCACAAAACAATCCCATAAAGAAGCAGGGGGCTCCTGGACCGAGACGACGGCATCGTCTGCTTGTCAATTTCCCGGGAATTGAACTAATAAGCAGCTACTGTATTAGCCGTGCTGCTGGAATACCCACCATTTTTTCTGTTGGAGCCAAGACTTTCTTTTAAAACCCTTCCAATTTGAGCATCACAACAAAAGAAGACAAGAAGTTTGAAATCAAAGCGCTGAGCTGAAGCATGCTGTACGTTAAAACCTAGCTTCCCATGAAAAACACTGCAACCTCTGGAACCTGGAAAGTAGAAATCCCAGTGATTTGCCAGAGAACTTGTCTGCACTCATGCGGTTTGACCTCTACCACCGGCACCTCCACGCGCATCCAACTTATAGTGGCCCGATATGACATCACACCTCCAACCGTCTGTGACTCATGGACGGTGTGACACAAAGAAACAACAGTAAACACAAACGGTGGTCAGTCGGTGCTCTTTTAAGTTCTTCAGAGTTGGCTTCTCAAGGCTCACTAAGAAAGAAAATCAAAAGTCAAGAATAAAATGAATTCAATTCATTTTGTATTCAAAAATATTTCAAACTATCATTTTGGAGTGGACGTTTAAAAAAAAGGCAAAAAAAATAAAACCTCTTAATTCGCAGACAATGATTATTCAGAAAAAGACATAAATAAATATGTTTCTATTTGTATGGGATTTGTTGTGTCCTCTCTTATAAAAAATCACTTATATTTTTTGTTTGAGGCAAATTGAGAGACATTACTCATCATACCTGAAGATGTTTCAACAGGATGCTTCCGTCTTCCTCTAAAGGTCACACAGATGGAGTTTGTCTGACGCTTTGTTATCAGAAGGTGTTGTGGAGGTGTGGCTTGACAGGTGGGTGACACCCTACACAAGTGTGAGAGAGCATGTGATAGGATATATAGCCTATCGTGATACGCCCCTATGGCCAACTATCTATCTATCTTGCACATTTTAACCTATCTAAGGTTTTTTCATTCATCTGTGTTGGACAGCTTTCTGAATTTGAAATACATTCATGCATACGTACAATTGGCATTTAGTTTCCATCCAAACTCTCTGGAATGTGGTGCTTTTCACAAAAGAAAAAGTTTTGAAAAATGCAACATGATTTTTTTTTTTGACATCACCTCAACAATTGCGATTCAGCTTGGTGAATCAATAGATTTGGGCAGACTAGCCCAGTCTAACGTTAACTGATTGAGCCCAGTCTAACTTTAATCGTCAAACATTAACTGATTTAGCCCAGTCTAACTTTAATAGTGTAACTTTAACTGATTGAGCCCAGTCTAACTTTAATAATCTAATGTTAACTGATTCAGCCCAGTCTAACTGTAATAATCTAACGTTAACTGATTGAGCCCAGTCTAACTTTAATAGTCAAACGGGAACTGATTGAGCCCAGTCTAACTTTAATAGTCTAACATTAACTGATTTAGCCCAGTCTAACTTTAATAGTCTAACTTTAACTGATTGAGCCCAGTCTAACTGTAATAATATAACGTTAACTGATTGAGCCCAGCCTAACTTTAATAGTCTAACTTTAACTGATTGAGCCCAGTCTAACTTTAATAATCTAATGTTAACTGATTCAGCCCAGTCTAACTGTAATAATCTAACGCTAATTGATTGAGCCCAGTCTAACTGTAGTAATCTAACGTTAACTGATTGAGCCCAGTCTAACTTTAATAGTCTAACGCTAACTGATTGAGCCCAGTCTAACTTTAATAATCTAACGTTAACTGATTGAGCCCAGTCTAACTTTAATAATCTAACGCTAATTGATTGAGCCCAGTCTAACTGTAATAATCTAACGTTAACTGATTGAGCCCAGTCTAACTTTAATAGTCTAACGCTAACTGATTGAGCCCAGTCTAACTGTAATAATCTAATGTTAACTGATCCAGCCCAGTCTAACTGTAATAATCTAACGTTAACTGATTGAGCCCAGTCTAACTTTAATAGTCTAACGCTAACTGATTGAGCCCAGTCTAACTTTAATAATCTAATGTTAACTGATTGAGCCCAGTCTAACTGTAATAATCTAATGTTAACTGATCCAGCCCAGTCTAACTGTAATAATCTAACGCTAATTGATTGAGCCCAGTCTAACTGTAATAATCTAACGCTAACTGATTGAGCCCAGTCTAACTTTAATAGTCTAACTTTAACTGATTGAGCCCAGTCTAACTTTAATAATCTAATGTTAACTGATCCAGCCCAGTCTAACTTTAATAGTCTAACGCTAATTGATTGAGCCCAGTCTAACTGTAATAATCTAACGCTAACTGATTGAGCCCAGTCTAACTGTAATAATCTAACGTTAACTGATTAATTGAAACTGATTCCAGCCACTCGTGATGAATTCATGTTTCAGTTTCATCTCAGTGTCCACTGAAACTCCTTCAATGCACGGAAGCCCAACTCAGTTCACTGTCCTTCCAGTTCAGTGCAGCTTGCTGTGAGTCTCTTTCTCATTCGCAGAATGTCACTGAACAAACTCCCCTGCTTGGTGACTGTGCAGATAATAAATGTTGTGTGGCATTTTGTGCGTCAGTTGCATCACTCATGTTGGGCCTTATGGAGGAATTAGTGGGGGAAAACAAAGGGGATGGAGCGTGTGTACACACATGAACAGCTCATACCCTCAATACGCATTAAACCCCATGGTGGATGTGACGGAGGTACTATTTATAACCCTATGCACATAAAGCTTGTCAGTTGAGTTTTTTTCTACACCCTGTTGGAACACTTGTGACACCTTTGCTTATGCAATCTTCCTTCGTATTTTCAAATATGTCCGGTTAGGAGGGGGGTGCAAGTAATGTGTTAGTGAATAACTCATTATTCTAATCTGATTACTATTTCAGTGACGAGGAATCTAACGAGGTTATGTTTCCAAACCAGTAATCAGATTAAATTTGCTGATCAAAATCACTGTGCGTGTTTGTTATTTTTGCTAAAAGCAATATTTTTATTGCTGTCTTCTTGCGTCTCGCAGAGCAACAGTAAGTGTTGTATTGTATGAATGACGGAAAGCTAGCAGGCGAGCTAATTTAGAGGAGCAATGTTTAATCTTCGGTAGTGGTTGGGTGCTTAGCGCTGCCGCCTCACGGTAAAAAAGGTCATGGGTTTGATTGCTTCCATCATTTTGAAAAATATTAATTAAAAAAATGGAACTAATGAAGAGTGTTCTTAAAGGGAAAAATGAACAAAAACCAAAACAGGAGTCTTCTCGAGATAAAACAGACAAGGCGATGCTCAAGAAAGCCATGACGGGAATCTGGCAAAACATGGACGGAAGCGTGGCAGCCAATCAAACGGCCCCTCGGACCACCAACCACCCTAAACATCCAGTCATGTACGTACGAGGCAATGTGGGTCAAGTTTTTTTTTGCCCAAGGACAAGACACCAGACTCGGATGGAGCCGGATTTGAACCGCCAACCTCCTGAGCAACAGTCTCCTCAGGTTCCTCCTCACCGCCCTCACAGCGCCGCCTTTCTCTCCGCCCAGTTGGATTTTTTTTCCTTCACTCCTTGAACCCGTCGGCTGCCCTTTTGTCTCACCGGTTGTTTTGCTCTTCAGCGGCTCCTGCACCGGGACCCTCCTCACCCCCCACCGTCACTCTGACCTTTCCCTCTTTGTCCTGCCTCGCTTGACGTCTCCTGCCAGAGGGAACTCCGTGACCACGTCACGCCACGTCAGAGGGAAGACCTGCGCTCCAGCCACGCCCTCGTCCACCTGCCGCCGCCACCTAGAGGCTGATTTGGGAGGGCAGCTGAGGCTACGCATGGAGTAGTTTGCTTTACAAATGAAAGTTGATTGCTTGATCAGATGCGTCCTCTATAATTGAACCACGCTTTGCCTCTGCAGCACCAAACTTGGTACAGCTTCTGTCTAGATGTTGTTCATGTTGTTCAATGGTTTTATGAAGGCAAAAAGCTCCCCGTATTCATCAGGGATGTAGGACTGCAATCTCACAAGTGTTACCTTGACTCTGATACCGAGTGTAATGACAGTAGACTTTGTAATTGTGGAGACGTATCATTTTTATTCAGAGGATGTCTTTTTCCAAGAGGAGGCCTCAGAAGGGCTCAGGGAGAGGAGAAGAGGTTCATCAAGACACTTTGTGTCAGCATTAATGGCTGACAGATTATTGCCAAAGTACAACGACTGCCATGTCTGAGAGATCTACGGTTTGTGACGTCTTCCTCACACAAGGAGAAGCATTCCCAAAAACATGCAACACATCCAAAGACTTGAGTACAGCACTGGAGCCGAGCCATTCAGAAGATATTCCACACGAGACCAGGATCCATTATTGGGCAAAGGTTGCACTCCCAACGTCCAGCACATCAGGTTATAAACATCCACAGCACGAATTGGAGCTGCCTGAACATTTTGCTTGAATTCTAAAAAAAAGAAAAGAGAAAAAAAATGGAAGAAGTTCAAGCAATTTTAATTCTATTTAATAATGATTAAATTACGATTCAATTTGAATAAAAGTGAACTAAGATCATGTTAAATGTGACCAGGGTTTATTTTTGATAGTGTGACTACACTGCTCAGCAGAAGTGTGACACAGGCCTATTATGAGACTAAGGATCAGACCCAAAGTGTAAATTGAATGCATTGTCTTATTGAAAAAGCAACTGGATTATTACCCGGTCCTGTCGCCAGGAAGAAGCCTCTCATATCTAGGAACTCATTGTCGTAACCATGCCAACCATTCTGCCAGGCTATCTGTCCCCCAGACTCGTTTTTCCAGTATGGGAGAGTTGTCCTGTTCTGAAGTGCACAAATAAACACAATTTAGAACACGAAAACATTTGGGGAGATTTGCAAAACTATACATTTTGGAATCCTCATGCAAAAAGGCCAGTCTAAATAAAGGAAAAGTATTTATTCATCAAAAATGTGACTATAAACAAGTACAATTATCTACAAGTGCAGTAAGAAAATTGCATTTGGTAAAAAATCTTGAAATTAGAATAAATATCTAGGATTTAAGACAGTGGAGAATAGCTTAAACTACAGTAATTGAGCAACAACACATTGAAAGGACAAATAAATAGTAGCACTGTGAAGGTCTTCATATGTGGCCATTTCAAGCACGATGTCATTAAATTCAACTCAAAACAAGCCTGTGAAACTCCTCAGATAAGTTGCAACACTCAGTTCAAGCAATTACAAACATTCAACAATGAAATTACAGCAAACAAACGTCTGTCTGAGGAGCAGCGATCTTTAAGGTCAGAACCGCTGGGTAAGCATATGGAGCAGTTAGTGGAGGTATTGAAATGCGCCTCACTTCAGATATGAACCAGCCAGGTTCTGCAACCAGCGTCAGGGGGGCAACAAACCTCCCTCCTTTGAAATGGAAGCGTTCGGGGATCTGGTCTTTGGCATAGACACGCATGTTGGGGACCTGGGACAATGAAGCATAGACCTGGAAGACATAGATAGATTTTTGAAAACACTGTCATTAAAAAAAGATTTTTCGTTTTATTTTCGTGAGTTAGTCCTTAGTTAGTCCATCTAGTGGCCATTGGGGGAACTCCTCTTTCGTAGAGATAGGGTATATTTGCGTTATCTATGTCTTGTTTGTCATCACCGACAATAAGGACTGTGAAGCCAGAATGAAAAACGCTTTGTTGATCAAACTTACTTCATTGTACTTGTTTTCTTTTGGCCACAGACTGACGACAGGCCCTCTGTCCATCATCTTGGCAATAGTCGACATACTGATGTACTTGTCAAGCTCTATGACCTTCTCCATCCACTGGATCTTTGTCATTCCATGGTCTGAAAATAACATAATGTTGAGCTTGTCTTCCATCTTCATTTCCTGAAATTTAACAACAACAACAACGAACACAGATTAATCATAAATGATAAAGGAAGTGGGATTGTGACGCTGCAGCGATGTGATATCTACTGACTTTGACTCTCCGATGGAGTTCCTGCATCACCAGGTCTAATTGCTGCACGGCTGTTTTGACCTGATGTGAGTCTGGACCAAAGTGATGTCCTTCCACATCAATCTTTTCATAGTAGATTGCTGCCATGCTGGCTTGACGGGATCTACACACAGACACGCACACAGAGACGCACCATTAAGAAGGGTGTTAAGAAGTCAACTCATTGTTCTCCCTTACTGAACCCTTCCAAGCAGCCTTCTTAAGTCCTTAAGAAGGGACAACCAACCATTTACCACGTGACAAACAACCTCGCGATGGGGTGCTGGTTGGGCACCACTGGTTTGGCTTCTTTTTTTCTTCTTTTTTCTAAACCATCATCATGGACAGTGCTATAGATCGCATGCAGTATTCCATATTATGCACTTTATTATTTCCCTTGCAAGAAAGCATGAGGGTGTCCCAGAAAGATGCAGATGATTGTGCGTTTACCTCAGGACCTGCAGAGAATTTATCACTGCATCTGTCAGGTTTTTTTCTGATGGGTTGTAGAAATATTTCTCACAGAATGATGGACGAACACCCAGAATCTCAACCTCACAGCCTGAGGACACACGGAGACAAAGTCCTTCAACTGTCATTTCTTGGATGAACATCCCAAGAAGCAGTTTAACATTGTGGAGGACACAGATCAGAAAGCTTACAGATCCAGAGGCACAGAAATATGTCAACAATAAATAGTACAACAATCACAATATCATGTGCTATCAAAAAGCGCTTACCGGGCCAGAAGTACATGAAAACCTTTTGTCCCAACTTTTGCAGGGTGATCCATAGAGGTTCTGATCCATCCCACCACAAAGGCAACTCGCTGTCTGGATTGGTCCCGATCAGAAACTCTTTGTTTGAGGTTTGATCCCACATGTAGTTTCCAGTCATGTGATGAACATCGCAGTGTCGACCTTAAAGTGTTTAAGATAAACCACAGCCTGTCATCACCAGGAATTAAAGTTTTAGACTCATCTCGTCTTACTTCTAAACTGCTATTTGGGAGGGACACATGGATGGACAGTATATGACACGGTGAACCTGTCGGATTGTTGAGATCAAACCAATCCAACAAGAACCCAATAGAAATGACTCAGCCGACAAGGCGTTCCTTGCCCAAGGTGGTGATGGGGGTGTTTCCAATCGAGCAGACAACTGGACCCACCAAAGATCAGAACAGGGCTGGATAGAGATCACTTTTCCACTACCCAGGAGCCCCGCAGGGATGACACCAGAGCCAACGCCCGACCAACCCACCGAGCCTCTACCAAACCTCTCTCACTGGCGTCTCTTTGGCGTCAAATGGAGAGAGAGAAGCTGTACTTTGCGGTTCGGCTCACCTTTGGGCGTCGCGGCAGCCCTGAAATATTTGATTTGCAGTCCGAGGCTCTTTGCTGTTGTCATGATCTGTCGTTTTTGTCCTTCCCTTTTTATTCTGATAGTCTCATCTCCCCATCTTGTCTCTGCTTTCCCCCCTTTTATTGTCACCCCTTGATTTTGTCACCTGTGTCTCTTTGACATCCTGCCCTGGACTGTTCTCACCTGTGTTCTTCTGACCTCTGGTATCAATAGTCCTTGTCTCCTCTTGTCTTTGTTGGCTCATTGTTTCGTCATTGTGGATTCAGGTCTATTGTCGCATGTTGTCATAGTTTTTCTGGCTTGCCTCGTCTGTTCTTTTTCTGTGAAGTTTCCCGTTTTGCTTTCTGCTCATTTTTCCCTTGAGGACACCGCTGATTTAGTTTTCGCTTATTATTCAAAATACGTTCTGCATGTTAAGATATGAAATATCTCTTGTGCAACCCAGAGTTGTCTGCAGGTTGTCAAGGCTGCTCTTTCAGAAACAGTTAGTCGTCGAGCAGACGTGGTCACACTGGATGAAGGGTGCGGGTCAGAGCTTTGGTCCTGGTCTTCACTGTTCGAAAAATGCAATTCCTTTTTCTTTCATGATTATTTATAATCTTTCTTCTCAATTCAGCTATTCACCAATGCGGCTCCTATTGCTACTGAGAGCATGTCTCAATACTGTACATCGACAGATTTCTAAGAAGCATCGCTGGGTTTCTGTTCTGGGTAACTTCATTATTTGCGCAGCTCATATTCCAGGACTAAAAACAAACCGAATCAAAAGAAAAACAATTGAATGTTGGAGGAGAACAGTGAAACTTCAACCAGCCTGTCATATATCTTGCCACAGCATTGCAAGTATATAGAAGGCATATGAGATGTATTTATATAGTATTTTATAGTTATATGCTCTTTATTTCCAAAAACTGTTAAATTTGCACTCAGCACTATGCCAATTTTTTCATACTGTCAGCTTTGCACTAAGTATAAATAGCCGGTTATTTAATTCTACTATTGTTTTTATTATTTTTATTTTAGTTATTGCATGCTTCTATATTTTATGTACATTGCTAAAGTTGACTGGAGCCCTGTTACTAAAAGAATTTCCCTCAGGATAAATAAAGTATTTCTGATTCTGAGTCTGATTCTGATTTAAACCTGAGATCAGGCACAAATTCACAATTTTCTTAAAATTCCTGAAGCCATCAAGTCCAAGCAGTGGCTGTGCTTGGCCTGGCCTGGTTGAATCCCTCAGGCCAGCGAGTCTGGGGAAGCAGCCAGAGATGACTAGCAGGGAAGACAATGGAGTCGGTGATACGCAAACCCCAACTCTCACTCCAGTGGCTCTTATGTAACTGAAAAGTTAAATTATTGCTATTTTATAACCTCGTCCGCACTTTGGATGTTGAGATAATCTACACAAGTTCTTGTCCTAAGCAATGCAGTAGGAAAGACGTGCTATACTCCAGTTTAAATCCCCTTTTCTGGGGTAAAATATGGTCAATTCAACTGATTTACTTGTCCAGCCAAAACACAACTTCTGCCTCACCCTCTGCTTGCCTCTTTTGCTTTCTGCATCATCCGTGCCACAATCTGGCTGAAGATGGAAGTGAATTACCTGTCATTAATGTGTAGTAATTTGGATAGGACAAACTGGGGAAGTCTGGCGTCATGTAGTCCACTTTGACCCCACTGTTGACGAGCTCCCGAAATCCCGGCAGGTCATCAAGTTCATCCAGGTAGTCATAACGGAAGCCATCAATCAAGAAGACCAGCAGCGGATGGCCGTCCTGGTTCTGCTGTCCTCTTCTGAATGACTGCACCAGCAAAAGAGTGAAGAGCAACCGACACGCTGCCCCACGTCTCTGCGTCTGCATAGTGTTGCTGTCTGTTGTTACTACAGAGTGAACTGAGGGTCAAATGAACCCCAGTCGGAATTTTGCTTTCCTCAGCTGTCGGCCACTGAGGAACACCGAGGATCTGGAAGACACATAGAGCTGCGCATTTCCATGAGATATTCCATTGGCTTCCATTGGTTTGAACAAATTACTTTGTGTTTTTTTTTTCTCCATTGTCAAGAGTATTGTCGTTTCCGTTGAGTTCTGTAGCGGTCGCAGCTTAGCATTTTGTGGAATGCAGATGACCCAGACATGGAATCGCTACACAAACAAGAGGATGAAGAGAAATCGGTGAGGCAAAGCCGGAGGACTCTCCGTGTCGTCACTTCTGAAGGGAACAACTGAAATGAAACAATGAAGGATTTCAACGAGTTTTTCAAAATGTAAAAATACTTCCCATCATATTGAGGACAGACCAGGGACCCAGCAAGAAAAAAAAAACTTTATCTATCTTTCAGGACCTTTGCTTTGCTCAGCAGCTGTGAGTGTAATCTTAACACACTTGACAGGGATAACAAAGTTTAGACCAGGACCCTTTTTGCCACATACTTTAGCACCACTCCCCTACCACTCACTCCACACACACACAAACACTGTGTTGTTCATTTGATGAGGTGTTTGTATTTTTATTTTTTAAATGTTCTGCATCCAAAAAAAATGCAAAAAAAAAAAAAAACAACAAATTCTGTTATCCAACTATTAATAGATCTCATGACAAATGGCTTTGAATCAGATCGCTCGTGTCCACATTGGTTTGTGCTGTGTGTGACCAGTGTGCTGCGCCAGTGTGCTACATAAAAACACAAAACTAACGGCCGCAACCAGTTTTAGTTTTGGTAAATGACAGTGAACCCGCGGAATAACTTATTTGCATCCTGGCCGTCCAATATTCTGTTCGTTCTGTCAGAAAAACGCCCATATCTACACCTTCACTACGCCAAAGCAGATCAGCGTTGTCATTAATTAATCATTTGCTTGTGTAATGATGTCTTTGGATGTTTTCCCACGTGCAAACCTTTAATACATCAGGTCAGGTGTGTGTGTGTGTCAGCTGGAAGGTTGAAGCAGCAGAAGGACCCAGGCGAAGGAAAGACACGTGAGCAGGTATTGAAGTCACAGTCTTAAAATGCTGTAGTCAGGATTAATTGTAAGACAGAGAGAGGTAGAGAGAGAGAGAGAGAGAGAGAGAGAGAGAGAGAGAGAGAGAGAGAGAGAGAGAGAGAGAGAGAGAGAGAGAGAGGGAGAGGGAGAGAGAGAGAGAGAGAGAGAGAGAGAGAGGAGAGAGAGAGAGAGAGAGAGAGAGAGAGAGCGGGAGGGAGGCTGAGATCATGGAGAGTTTCAGGTGAGATGGTTTTGCTCTGACAAGGCAACACAAGTTTAATTTCAAAACAGCAACAGTGAGAAGACGACAGGACATCCTCGTCATTATTTCCCGTCTCGGTTTAGAAAACCCTCCC